>JALLBI010000571.1:0-10331 GCA_036940125.1 Mediolabrus comicus
ATAACTGACAACTTCTCACCTGGCACAGCCAAATACGGCTCTAGATTCTTGATCAAAGTAAAGATGGCACCATTCGAAAGATCGTCAAAGTATGCGCAATCTCGTAACGAGTCGTAGCAAAAGTGAGATAGGACCTCACTTTTTAGTGACGATGAGAGATCACGAAGGATATCCGATTCATCAATATTTTTCATTTCTTCGTCTGCGTAGGCAAAGTATTCAAGTATTCTAGACTGGAGCCTTTCTCCTACATCGTTTGTTGCCATGAATAGTTTGGTGCACTGAACTTTCCGGTTGTTCATCCCGGCCTGCTTATCTTTGTTCTGCAGTATCGATGCCAAAACTGCCGTGAGGCCTGCATCACAAATCACTGCACCAACAGCCATTGCGAACATTGCAAATAACCGCTCATGGATTTGAATAACAGGAACTGATCCATAGCCAATTGTTGTAATTGTGTAAAGAGACCAATAGAATGATCGAAGATATCTTCTCCCCATCGATTCATACTGCATTTCATCTACGATGATCCAAGTATCATCGGATTCAGCTTCTACCTGATCCCCAATGAAATGGAAGAAGCAGCCACACCAGTGCGTGAGAGTCACAATGATGAGAAGGATTTGACAAATTCTAAATGTGGCTGTAGTCACAGTGAAGCGCGTTTTCGTGTTGAGTATCTCAATGGCATTTTCCAGATACTTTGACAACTTGATGACTCTCATGAACTGGAACAAGCGACAGATCCCATAATACTGCGACCTCACGCCAAAAACAAAGGACAACGTAGATACAGGAATTGCACACACCACATCACTTGCAAAGTCAGTCTCACGGTACAATTGGGCAAATTCCTTTGGTTGTACTACGAGTTGACCATTGTGAACAACGGCAAATAATTTCATTCTTGCATACACGTGAAACCACCCAAGAACATCCACTAGCAGATCAATCAGGAATACAGCAAGGCCGATATTCATCATACCAGACTTGCCGAACGAAATTTGAAGCGGTACTGCAATCACATTATATAATATGACTCCGAGCATGATAATGTCCCACCAGGCTCGAAATGACGAATCGGGCCTAATAACGCCTTTGGGAATGCGAACCACATCGTCTTTAGCGTTCAGGAAACGCACCATTTTAGATGAGCTCAAGTTGGTGATTGTGTTCTCTATCGAGGCCTTTGCTTCTTGTAAAGTCTTGTGGTGAGTTCCGATGTAGTTGCTAAATTGCGTCATCAGGTCAAAATCACGAAGTCCATTCATAAAGGCAACCAGGCTTATTTGCAAGACTTCACATGAATCTGCTGCCCTAGCTGAACAGATTTGTGGTTCGAACAAGAAGAAGGATGGTTCTCCAAGTGTACATGAAGAGACAGTTTTGAATTTGACACCTTGTGATGTCAAGAGGTCAACGCAGCCATTCACGAGGAAGTACAAAGTATCACCCCTTTCTCCTTCGCGAAAGATAAAGTCGTCTGAAAGGTAAATCTCTAGCTCAATACACTGCTGCATCATATGATCAACGAAATCTGGATTGCAGTCTTTCAGAAAGAAGGTCCTTTCTAAGAAAGGAAGTGCCATATCCTGAATGAGTTCACACTTTAACGATGGTGAAATGAAGTTCAGCAGCTTATCCCCCTTCACCCCCATGTGATTACGCCACAACTGTTCATAGTATGAACCAATCTTTCCTTTCAACGCCTCCGGTAGGCATTGGATTTGCGCATATGTGGTAACCTTGTCAAACTTCATCTTGTATAAGCTCGATGTCACATCAAGCTGTGATACGATGTCTTCTAGAGATGCAATCACCAAAGTGTATACCAACATTCCAACTATAAGAATAAGCGTCGAGTACAATATTTCTTGAAGGGAGCTCAAATCGGCTGTGATATCTCCATACCCCGCTGTTGAGATGGTAGCCATGGCCCAATACAATCCTGCAGTGTACTGCTCCGCCACCATATCAAGTTCAACTGCCTCTCCTGGACATGTCGGGCTTGATCCAACCAAGCCTTCGGCATTGGCCCAATTGCGTTGTGCACTCAAGTTGCCACTGTTGACGTGCTGATTGATATTGGCGATTGCAAAGAATACACACGAGTTTAAGTGTGCGAGACCTAAAATGATCAACAGCAACTTCACAACCTTCAATGGATTCTTTGGCACTTTGACTCCATTTTTCAATAAACTACTTTCTACGCTCCGAATCATCGATGGCATTTCAATTACACGTATGCACTTGTTCATCCGGAACAAAGACCAAGTTTGTAGACGCCAAAGTGGACACAACGTTGGGAATGCCAACGTAAGCGTTTCCAATGGTAGCGCAGCGAGAACGTGCCATTTGACCTTTCCAGACTTGACAAATTTTTCTCTAATAGCCTTGTGATCCACAACCAAATTGTTATTTTCATCAAAGAAGGCCTCGAAATTGATCCGGAATAGAAAGTCAAGTAGGAAAATGCAATCACCAAAGTAATCCAAAACAACCCAAGCCGGTGATATTTCGTAGTTTTCCAAGAATGCTACTCGGAATGGGAGCACAATCGCGCTGTATAGAGTCACAATCAGGATAACCCCGAACCAAGCCTGAATGAACAAGGAATGAGGGTGAATATATCGTGTGGAATTGCGTTTGGCTATTTCTGCTGCCTTTGCTGCATCGTGCAAAGAAGCCCGTCGCCGTTGTTGCTCGTCATTGTGTTTTGTCGATATCTGCTTGAGCTTTGCGCGAGAACGAGGAAAGTCGACAAGTATTTGTTGAAACGTCGCTCGTTTCAGTATCCACAACTCACATTCAGATGCAGTTTTGGCTACGAAGGGATTCTTCTCCCAATTTTCAATAAGGCAGCCTTCAGCAAAGCTATCATTGGAATCGAGTCGTCGAATAACCTTTAGAGACTTGTCGTCACCGCATTCCTTCATCAGGTGAACCATCCCTTTCTTGATAAAAAACATGCTGCTAGCTGGGATGTGGCTATTCAAAACCATACAATGTGCCCCAAAGAATTGCTGCTCCAGCGATGCCATGATTTTTCGGGTAAATCCAGTTTCACAATTTGCAAAGAAATCACAAGCCTCGACCATAGGCTGCGTAATATGAGTAAGAACGTTTGATGCCAAGTGACGTGGGATGGCCTCCTTCAAGATGATACTTTCATTGAGACCATGTTGCTCTTGGTCAATGTAGTCAAAGTATTCCATCACTCGCTGAGCACAATCGTGTGGGATTTTGTGTCTCTCTACAAACCGTTTGATGCAATTCATTCTGTGTTCATAGTTGTTTTCCGATAACTCAGCGTCATGAAAGAAACTCGTGACATTGGCAACAACTGCAGCAGTAAATACGGCACCAACAGCCCCCACAGACAAGGCATAACATGTTTCAACGAAATCCTGAGGCGTAACATCACCATATCCTACAGTAGATAGAGTCGTCAACGCCCAGTAGACTGAAATAACTACGTTCTCTTCAGGTCGTAATGCATTCCAGCCCGCGCTACTCCATACGATGAGCAGTATGCTGTATAGGAGCATAAGCAATATTGATCGCTGTGTTTCATTCGTTTTGATGTGTAGACATGCATCCAAATGTTTCTGCAAGTTGGTGACACCTTGTGGTATTTGCAAAACTCGGATGAGCTTGGATGTTCTCAAAAGTGAGTGATAACTACCAGTACCGGCAGCAATCAAGTCAAATGGCAAAATGGCAAACAGATCAATCTTGAACTTTCCAGATGAAATATATCTCTTCCTTATTTCAGTCTGATCATTGATAACAACAGTCCTGCCGTGTTCGTAGCTATCGTACGCGTAGACACTCGCACGAAGGATCATGTCAACAACAAACATGACATCGATACAATAGCCCACAATAAATCCGTAATCATATGCCGAGGCCAGTGTAGAAGTTCTATAGCTTGATGCGATACGTACTGGTGCATTGACTGCGTAATACAAAATGGCAGCAAGAGAAAACACATCCCAGTAGAGATGGACCTTGCTGTTAGGAAGAATTTGAAACTCCTTCGTTACAACCCGATGCTCTGCCATCATGTCCTTCAGCTTGCTACGTTTGTTACCGCCCATGACGGTCATTGCGGTGTTTTGGATCTTTTTGAGGCTTTCTTTCGTCTCGTATATTGTTTCAATGCATCCATCATCATTGCTTTGACGGAAAGTCTCACCAAATTCGTTAAAACAAAATCCTTCGTTGTGTGGATGCTCCATGACTTGCTTGAAGTCATCAAAAGAAAGAACCAATGCCTCTGTGAAGTCAGCTGCGCGAACACTCACTTGATTCACTGTTCCAAAAAGGAGTTGGTAATCTCCAATGAAGTCTCCTGGCAACAAACTTCCAACTGCATCGGGTACACCCTCTAACAAAATCTCAGCCTTGCCACTTTTGATGATCACTAACTCCCTCTGCAGTTCGGTCTGCTGAAGGATAAATGAACCAGGAGTATATATCCTTCGTGACAATGCACTTGCAGCCAAGGACAAAAACGTTTCACCTCTATTCTCGTTGAAAAATGGGACCTTGGTTAGCAGAGAAATGTTGCTTTCTGCCAATTCAGCCCTCAACAGTGGAGGTAATTCACCGAGTAATTTCTCATCGAGCACTCCATACTGCGACCGGCTCAAGTACGAAAAGAAGTTGGTTATTTGTTGCTTCAGGTGAGTCGGAAGTGAACGAAAAGCCATCCAATGCGTTATTGTGTCCATTTCGTGACGAAATTGCATGTTGACAACATCAAGATTTGATAACACCGATGTCATGTTGGCAATTGTAAGAGCGTATGCAAAGACACCAAAGACCATGAATATACACCCTAATGCCATTTCCACTGATGCTTTCGACGGAACGACCTCGTCACCATATCCAATCGTAAAAATAGTCTGCATCAAAAAGTATAATGATCGTGTAAAGAATATCGTCTGCGGACAGTCCTCACAATCAATTGATGTATCAACCTCGCACACACGTGTATCCATGACATTGGTAATCACCGAATCATGAGCGACCCACATTTCTTCTCCAAGAATATCATCGACGAAGTTTTCCGGAGCAGGACAAACATCATCAACCACCAACATTGTTGACAGTCCAAAGTATAAGCATCCGCATTGGCACATGAATAGCAGCATGAAGAATAGTATAACATACATCCGAAACACGGGCTCATTCACAGGTCCCTTCCGTTCCCTAAATCGCTTCAATTCTTGAAATTGCCCCGGTAGATGAAGTACGCGGATCATGCGGAGGACATTGAAGTACGTAAGGAGAGTATTTTGTTGACTAACACTCAGAAATAGAGACATGGGTAACTTGATGATTGGTAGACAAGCAATCGCATTAATGTACAACGTAAAGGATCCCAAATATTTGGACCGGATAAGGTGTGGATCCATGACAACCTGTCCGGTATTTTCATCGACGTATGGCCGAAAGAAGCGAAGGATGGTATCGGCCACGAAAACAAAGTCAAAGAAGACGTCAAATGACACGAGAACCTGAGGAGTGGAATCTCCCGACATGATGAATATACGAATCGGGGTGATGACGGAATTGTACCATATCACCAAGAAGATGAAGATATCAAAAATAATTCTGATTTTCGAGTCTGGGAGGAATATCTTTGCGATTCGATTGGTAATCGGTGTCTTCTCCTCCGAAGAATCATTTTCGTTGTCATTGGTACACTCCACTTTGTTTGCGCCTGCCTTACATGTTCGTGATGGATGTGTTTCTTTCTTGTAGATACCGTACCACCATCATATCTTTTCTACCTCATCTAACATGCATTTCTAACACCAACAAAGTGGAGTGTACCTATGAGACTCACAACGAGCTACATCACTCAACTCCACTCTCCTTGAGACTGTTTACGACCTTGGTAACGAGATTAACTTCGTCATCATCAAATGGTTGTAATGGATACGCAAACGTTGCTTGACAAAGTCCCAACACCTTCATGCTTGTTTTGGTTGCCTGAACAAAACGTTGATTGGTCCCATCATAAATTTCTTTCAACACTGAAATTGTCTGGTAAGACTTGTTCTCCATTACACTATCGCCCCTGACAGCTGCCTCATAGAAGGATACAAAACACTTTGGGAAAATATTACTACCACCGACAACGCCTCCATCTCCACCCAACCGAATGCACTCTGCTACATGATGCTCTGCTCCGGTTAGTATTTTCCACGAAGGATATAACTCTTTCTTTAACTCGCATAATTGTGACATGTATTCAAGATCAAAGCTGCTATCCTTAATTCCTATGATACGATCACCTTGTCTCCTTTTACCAAGCTCTCTCAATGTAGCAATATCAAAAGTAATCTTTGTCAATTTTGGCATATTATACAGGAATACTGGCAAACTAATTTCATCTACAACATGCTCCACGTAGTGTATAAGTTCCAATTGAGTAATTGGAAAGTAGAATGGAGGAGCGATAACAACAGCATCCGCTCCACAATCTGCACAGTGCTTTGCTAGTGAAATCGTCTCATTTATACATGCATCAGATGCACCAACGAGGATGCTGAAGTCATTGCGCTCACGTTGATTCTGCAGTAAAATATCTGGAACTAAAGAGCAGCATATTGTGACAAACTCTCGACGAAGATTAGGTGATAAACTTGGAAATTCACCAGTTGAGCCCAAGATGAATATGCCGGCAACGCCGCCTGTAATTACATGGTTGAGAACTTTGCGAGTGCCTTCATGATCAATACTATTTCCGCCACACGATAACGGGGTTACGAGGGGTGTTATGATGCCTTGGAACTTCATTGCCATGTCGCCGATGTGTATCGTGTATCAACTGGCATCTTTCATCATCTTTCACATCGAGACTTGTTTTACGGGGACTTGGGGTCCCTTGTTTTGCCCCCCAGGAGGGGACGAGAGGGGAAGGAGATGAGAAGGAGAGGCGAGCAGGAGGAAACAAACACCACAAAAATCAAAGCAAGCAACAGCACACAAAAAACGGCCCGATCCATCGGTTTCCATTGCTGTCGATACATTGAAATAGGAAAGGGTAAGGTTATTCTCATCATTTAGGGTGTGATACGGAAGTTTATTATTATTTATTTTTTCCTTTTACGTGAGCTGAGTCAAGCTGGCTACATGCCGCACCCTCTCCCGTGGCTTATACCGGCCACCGATGGGCGGGGCATAGTTTTGGCTTGGGGCTTATGGGGGCAACCGCTCTGCTCTCTCAAATATCTTCCGACAGGCGTCATTGTAGGTGCTGGATGCCAATTATCGTCAGCAAGTGATTATGCGAGGCTACTACTTGCCGCTGAAATCTCTGATTTTTAGGAGACGAGTGCTAAATAATAATATCCGGCATTGGCACTCATATGTGCGACACTTTGGTGTTAGGCGGAGAGGGGCGCTGGTGTGGGTGTGGGCGGCTATTGTTTTGCTTCAGCCGGCGACTCATCTTTGTTCATGTGTGTGCAAACATTTTCACAATAAATATCTCTCTCTAACATTCATTGTCCTCTCCCCTTTGTTCCCAATCCAGCTCATCCGGCTCGACCATAAATAAAACATTGAATATTTATATAATATACAATGTCACTTAAAAGAATCAACAAAGAACTTGTCGACCTTGGCAAGGACCCCCCGGCTAATTGTTCAGCCGGGCCAGTTGGGGATGACATGTTCCACTGGCAAGCAACTATAATGGGACCTGATGAGTCTCCCTACGCGGGCGGTGTTTTCTTCCTTGATATTCATTTCCCCGCTGACTATCCCTTCAAACCCCCAAAGGTCCATTTTACCACCCGCATCTATCATTGCAACATTAACTCAAACGGAGGAATCTGTCTCGACATCCTCAAGGATCAGTGGAGTCCTGCCCTCACCATAAGCAAGGTGTTGCTCAGTATTTGCTCCCTTCTTACCGACCCCAACCCAGACGATCCGCTCGTCCCTGACATTGCCCAGCTTTTGAAAACCGATAGAGCTAGGCACGACAGCACTGCAAGGGAGTGGACCTCGAAATATGCGATGTAGTTTGGATGTTGGATTGATTTTTTAGTTGATTAGTGTGCGGGGAAAGTACTTGAGAGTGGAGATACGAATTACTCTCATACATTCTGATTCTGTGGCTGCACGCTAGAGTAGAGGAGGTGGACGCAAAGAAAAAATGGTTCGTCATATTTGTCTTTGTTTAGCAGTTACTGGTAGGCATAATGAAATGGTCTAAAACCAATTTATACATAGATACGTGTACGTGATACTTCCTGTCTTCCATTGTGAATAAGTACGTACAACTTCCTCTGACAAAGCCTATGTATTTCATATGTGTCACCTTTATAATCTCCATCTATTCCATTGATCACATCACCTACTCCGGGCACGAGCAGCTCTCTCCTTCAAGATTTCATTCCTCACACAACCTGCAAACTGTAATGCTCGGTTCTCATCTACTTCTCCGTCTTCTAAAGGATTAACATCATACTTGGCTTCTTCGTAGCATTGTTCGGACACACACTTCGTCACACAATTCATTGACTCTTCAAGTATTAGATTACCACAGTCATTCGCCTCACAATGAATGATTCGAGAATTGTATATTTTTTCAAGCCTAAATGTTTATTTGATTTTCCAATTAAGTTTAATGAGCTCTAATAAGTGCACACAAAGAGAAAACTGCCACAACACTCACGTTCGANACCCATCTACCATCCAAAATCACCATGCCATAGTCCGCTGCCACAGCTCTCAATCACAATCTTAGTTGACCATAACATCACTTCAAACTTCAAATTCTAAAAGCCTAGCTAGCCGCTCCAAAAATTGAGATAATCCAAAAATTGAGACAAAAAAAAATCACTAACAAAAACGCCAACAACTAGCAAACAACCATGTGAGTACACACCCTACTAAACACTTATTATGAACCTTTGACAAAATAGGCCACTAGGAATGCCAAACGAAAGACTATTAAAGAATAAATATTCTTGGTTTGAATTATTTATAGTTGATCTACATCGAGATTTCACTCGCCGAATATTGAGGATATTGCTGATTTTTACTAGTAAAAATCACTAACAAAATTTCATCTCACACATGCCCTGGCCGCCTACGACAGCCACAGTACAGTGAATACAGCAGATGCTATGGTGGTCAGAGGCTCTACTGAAAGCTGATGATATGGGCTATCAAATAATACCAAGGTTATTGGGGTAATGCACCCCCCTATACTTTTTGAGACTACTGAATGTGCCGACATGGTTGTTTTGTGCTCTTTTTGGGATTTTTTGCTAGCGGCGCGCCATTTCAATTGAGACAAAATTTTATCTCAATTTTTGGAGTGGCTAGCTCTAGAGAGGAGTACCATAAAAGCTAAAAGGAGAGAAGATGATGTAGATACGTTGTACCGTCTTATTTGATACATACCACTACCTACACATCGCGTGAATGAACCCAGAGGAGTGCAGATCAATGCTTAATTAAGTTTTAGTAGTGCAAACATCACTAACCGGTTACTCTTACTATAGGCAGAAAGATAATCACCGCTGCACCTGGGCACTATCATTCACTAACATTATTTAATTCCAATACTGTGGAATAGTCCAAAATCCCGGCCCCATAAACAAACTCCAAGGCAAGTTATCAACACCAGGCCACTCTGGGAACCAGCCGAAAGATGCCGCCTCAAGACATGTCTCAGCCACAATTGGTCCTAAAAGAAACAGTAGGAATGCGATTGAGGAAAATCCTGCAAGCTTTTGTTTCAGCAGTGAACTGTTGAAGCTGGAAGGATCATTGCGGAACTCATCAAGCTTTCTTTGAGCAATAAAAGGATCGACATTATCCCCAGTAGACATCGCATCAAAAACAGCTCGGATTGTAAGTGGATTGCAGTTGCTGTTAGCCTCAGCAAAAGAAGCAAAGCATAGATAGCCTTTCTCTGATAAATAGTTTGGTTTTGGCCCCTTTGCAACCATTTGTTCAACAGATAGTTTATTGTTCAGCACTTTCTCTAGGTCAGCCTTGCTAATATCACGAGGATATAAACATAATGGCGACAATCCGACGGTTTCACCAGACTCCGTAGGTCCTTCTTCCGACATGTCAAACAGAGACTTGAACTTCTCAAATTGCTTCGGAAATTGCCCCAGCGCTACAGTAGCACCACCCTGCCCTCCAAAGAACCAAATAAAAAAGTATTGTTGTGCATGTTCTGGTGTGTCTGTAAATGCTTCTGGAATGACGTTACGTGCTTGTGTTGTTCTTGTTGAAAACTTGGGAGTTTTTATTTGTAAATTCGATGCTGTGTTGAGAAAGGCATC
>JALLBI010000573.1:0-10259 GCA_036940125.1 Mediolabrus comicus
TTGTTACTTTGTTGTTTTAACGTGCAATGTTGTTGGTAGAGATATTATTTGTTTAACGTGGTGCTTCATGTTATTAACTCAACGCTTCTTTTGAAAGACAGGCTAAAGCAAACCCAGACAATATTTCAACTATAACTCTAACACTAGTGTCAGACTCAATCTTGAGTGGATCGTCATCACCCTCTTTAGATTGCGATGAACTATCCAACGTCCTACATTCATTTGTTTCTGTCGTATTCGAGTTACCGCCAACTCCAACCAGCATCTCAAATGTTTGAACCAAATTTTGAGGCAGAGTAGGCAGTACTCCGCACGAGTAGCACAACCCAAGGCGTTCAGCAGGACTACTTACAAATACAGCCACAACATAGCCAATAATCAAATCAATAGAATAATGTCCACGAGTTGCTAGCAGCCTTATTGCTTGGAACCAATTGCAGCAGTGCAGAAGTATAGACGCACGAAAGTACTTCCTCATGTAAAGATGATTTGCAATTATCAATAGGGTGGCAATATGACCACTAAAGAATGTTACAAAGGGCACGATGACATTTGTTTGCAACTCCTCTTCTTGTGTTTTGTGGCTTTGAGCGGAGCAATCTTCAATGAAACATAAAAATATCTCCGGGAAGTCATAATAGCTCATTAAGAACTGAGGATCGGGTGGCAAATATCTACATGATGACAAGGAAAGAGAAGTCATTTTGTAAAAAACAGCAATGATTAGCATGACGATCAGAGCAAATATTACAATGCTTTTAAATACTACTCACGTAAACCAACCGCATAGCGCTCTAAACAAACCTGTAGCAATTATCTGGAATGCTAATCTAAAGTCACCCAGCCACAGAGTGCTGTATGCAACATATGAGCCTGGTATTATGAAGATTGCCGAGTTGATCATAGCCAAAATATCGTTGATGTGACGATGTTTGGCAAGATAATGATGGATAGGTGCGGTGGCTATGAATCCTGCATCGATGATACCCGTCCGAGCAACACTACTCATCTGGGTGGATGGCGAAGAGCACTGCTGCTGAACACCATATTCACCATCATGCTGATCATCACAAACTACAGTTGCAGTGTAATTATGCTTCGATGAAAAATATCGAGCAAATATAAGTCCTGGACCCTTCCTTATCTCGATATCATTAGCACGAGTTTCTACAAACGCAACAATGATGTATGCCACAACTCCGACGAAGACGAAGACAACATCCCTGCGTACAGCGTGAAGCAAACTTCGTCGATGTCGATGCATTTTCTTCTTTTATATTTACAGGGAAGCGCAAGCTGCAATTATATTACCTACGGTGATGTTCGTTTCATGACATCGCATTGTTCTGAGAGAGGTGAGAGGTGTCAGCTTGATTGAGCTTGAGTGTGTGAGAAGGAGTGATGGAGTCAAATTTCACGCCACCTCGCTACAGAGCGTGATGGAGCGGCCATCACCTCACTTCTCATTCATCTCTCCACAACCACCAAAATCTGATCTCATCATAAGGACTACGTAGTGTTAAAGAAATCGCAAAAGATGACCAAGAAGAAGAGCAAGAAGAAGAGTGCAAGCAGCAAATCATGTTCTGATGTTGAGAGGTCAAGAACAACTGCGAGTACCGACGAACAGAATTCCTTCGCTTGCATCCAACCGCCTCTCTCTCCATCAATATTGTCCTTTCTATCTCAACCACCCTACGACTTTCCATCACCTACTCCAGTCCAATCTACAACTATACCTCTATTCTTAACTCATCACGATGTATTTGTCCGAGCTGTCACCGGCTCGGGCAAGACTCTTGCATTCTTGATCCCAGTTGTGGAAATGATATTGAGACGGACAAGCTTACTAAAGAAGAATCAGATCGGTGGACTCATTCTAGAGCCAACGCGTGAATTGGCGAGACAGACGTATAACGTATGCAAGGACTTATGTGCAACCTGTGGAATGAGTGAACCGCTGCTTTTGGTTGGAGGTGGAGGGGATAAGAAAGGATCGGCCAGTAATGCAAGCAGTAATTATTTGGTCGCATCTGATTTACAGCAGTTTGCAAAGCTTCAATCAGATATTGTGATTGGGACTCCAGGCAGGGTAGAAGATGTACTCACTAGATATGACAATATCGATGTATCAGAACTGGAAGTGCTTATTCTGGATGAAAGCGACGTGTTATTAGATATGGGGTTTGAAGTCACCTTATCATCTATACTGAGTAGACTCCCAAGAATGAGAAGAACAGGGCTATTCAGCGCCACAAATACAAGCGGAGTTAAGAAGCTGTGTGTTAAGAGTGGCATGAGAAATCCAGTTGTTGTGGATGTGGCTGTTTCCACAAAGCAGCACAAAACACCAGAACAGAGTTTGGTGCCAAAGAATGATGCGAGTCAACAAGCAACTCCATCGTCACTTACAAATTACTACATCATCTCTCCACTTGATGAGAAACTATCTCGACTTCTATCATTCCTTCGTCAACACAGTCAAGAGAAAGTAATCATATTCTTTTTGACATGCGCTTGTGTGGAGTATTACAGTGCTGTCCTAAAAGAACTGCAGCCACCCTGCAAGGGCTATGAATACGAAGCATTGCACGGAAAGCTGGTCCAGAAGAGGCGAGAGAAGGCAATGGAGCGCTTCCGTCAACGTAAGTGCGGCCAAACGGACGAGGACAATGGCACAACACTGAATGCTGGAGGCGCTTTATTGTGTACTGATGTAGCTGCTCGAGGCCTAGACGTCCCCGATGTAAACATCACGATTCAATTCGATGCTCCAGTTGATCCGTCATCATACGTACATCGTGTTGGGCGCAGTGCACGAGCTGGTAGGAGTGGAAAGTCGCTGGTATTTTTGACGAGAAGAGAGGAGGCATATGTTGACTTTTTGCGACTGAAGAAAGTCCCTGTGACAGAGCTACCGGATGATGAAGTCTGTAAGCCTCCAGCAGAAGAAGATAACGATGACGTTGAGGAAGAAAAGAATACTAATACCGTTGACGCCAATCGAAAAGGTTCGCAGTTAAACAGTCATTCTTCAGCACCATCACCAGTTGAAAAGAAAATGATCAAAAGTGCCTCCAGTCCAGATGTGTTTATTCCAGACGTACTGCCATCCATTCGCAAACTCGTCCTGAAAGATCGAGATATACTTGAGAAAGGTACCAAAGCCTACACATCATACATTCGTGCATACAAAGAGCATCACTGTAGTTTCATCTTCAGATTTGCATCACTCGATTTGGGTGTTCTAGCAACATCCTTTTCTCTTCTACGCCTACCAAAGATGCCAGAACTACGTGACAAGCTTGGAAAGATCAACTTCACACCCGCTGGACCCGAAATCAACATTCATTCTATTGCATTCAAAGACAAAGCTCGCGAAGCTGCACGACAAAAACGGTTGGCTGCGGAACTTGCTGCGGGGGGCAAAAATTCAAAGCAAATCAAGGCAGAACAGCGGGCTGCAGAAAGGATACAGAAACAGAAAGATAGAAGAGCGGCTGAGATTGCCAAGGGACGTAATCCAAACAAGAAGCGGGGCAAGCAGCAGAGGATATTTGATGAATGGGACGATCTTGCCAAGGAAGAGAGACTTTATAAGAAACTGAGATCAAACAAGATTACGAAAGAAGAGTATGATAGATTAATGTATGGAGAGAAATCAGGAGATGTCGATGAAGAAGAATCGTCCGATGACGATGTAGGCAGCGATTGAAAGTGATAAGTTTCTCCATCTCAGTTTTGATTTTGGTACTAAGACATTATTTTTCTTCTTCAAAACGACTCTGAAACAGACCTAAGTATGGACTCATTATTTCATGGATGCTCCTACATTGATACTTTTACTGCTCATTGCCCACCTTAAAACAAGCAGACTGGAATTTTTTGGTGACATCATCTGATGTAGCATAATTACTGATCTTTTTGTTTCAAGAGACCTCGCAGTGATAAAATACCCTTATTCCACTTTGATGTAATGGCTGCTGTTGTTTCGCTAGGATCAATTTGTGTTATATTTTTCTGGACCAATAGGCATGACGATTGATGACATTTTATTTGAGATAAATTCAAAGCTTTGATACAAGAGATACAAATGACATAAAATAAAGTTGTTTGTTCAACGATACATTCTCCTCACCTTTGCGACATCGGATAAAGAATCTAAGTTGCCCTCCCTCCACTGTTTCCATTCCTTCTCTGCATACTCCTGAAGAGCCCATTTAGTTGTAAGACGGTGTCTATGCGACAACTCTCTGTGAATCAGCAAAAAGCCGACCCCTGCGATTGAAGACCCAACTAAAAAACTTGGCAAGTGAAAGCCCATCTTATGATTCACTCCTATTCCTATTTGTAAGTCAAGACACAGTAGACATACACAATCTTCAAATAATACTAATAGAGCGAGCTCTCGATATTATGGTACCTACTCTATGACTCTATGGTACTTGGTATGGTACTTGGTACTCGATATCAAGCTCGAAACAACTTTGTCCTCTTCTGTCCTGATGTGTCCGTGTCGTCTTTCCGTCGTCCCGTTTTTCCTCGTTATCCTTCGCTACTTCCCCCCATCTACTTCACTGCGAGGCCTAATTACTGCTTGTAACAACCATGTTGCTCCCACGGATCGCACAGCACGCCGCTCGGGCTGCCTCTCGTGCAGCTCCAAGGTCAGTAGAAAAGAATTGAGAATTATTTTGGGCGACAAATCTGTTGTCTTGAGCTCCTTGTCGACAGCGAGGCCCGTCGGATTTTTCGCCATATCATTGGCTGTTTGCGCTTACTTTAGGCGTTGGATGGGAGGAAGTGGATCAATTGCCTCATCCTGATGATATTCCAGGGGCGGCCAAATATATTTATCAGACTTAATGTGGGCATGATGCGTAGGCTTGTTCGATGGATGACTCTCTCTCCCCCGATCACAAGCCGGCCTCTCAATTATATGTTGGAATAGAAATTCAACCGCCGCCTGCCGCCCCAACAACTTTCTTCTTCTTTTTCATCTGCATATTCTAACATTTATTATACCACCTTTAAAATCCACCACCACAGGAGCGTAATTGCACGTGGTATGGCCACGGAAAAGCAAATTTTCAACCAAATCCAATCCACCAAAAATATCCAGAAAATTACAAGTTCCATGAAGATGGTTTCCGCTGCCAAACTCAAGGGAGATGAAGGCCGGCGTTTGACCGCCATTGCCTTCAATACTTGGGCGGATGCTCTCAATGGTCCTCCTCAGATGGTTGAGGATGCTACTTTTGAAGAATTGCCTAACAAGTGTTTGATTCTTTCCGTACAATCCGATAAGGGATTATGCGGTGGTGTCAACTCCTTCATTACCAAGGGAGTGAAGGCATGCGTGTCAGCACTTAAGGAACAGGGGAAGGATGCTGATATTGCTATTATTGGGGATAAGGGACGTGGTCAACTCCGTCGTGTTCTTGGGGATAAAATCCAGGTGTCCATGACTGAGCTTGCGTCACCGGGTAACTATACCTTGGCCGGGGCAATTGCCAGTGAGCTCATTGCTGCTGGAGCTGGTGATTATGATGCCGTTGTGATCATGTACAACGCCTACAAAAATGCTGCCACTTACCACCAAATGTATAAGGTTATCAAGCCATTCGGTGGAGAAGGTGAAGACGAGCCACTCCTCGCTTACGAGTTCGAGCCCGATACCAAGTCAGAAGTCTTGACCGATTTGCATGAATATCTTCTTACATCGCAGATTTACCACGCTCTTATGGATGGTGCCGCCGCCGAACAGTCTTCTCGTATGACAGCTATGGAGAACGCTTCCAAGAACGCTGGAGAAATGATTGATTCGTTGACACTGCAATATAACCGTGCTCGTCAAGCCCGTATTACAACAGAGCTTATCGAGATTATTTCTGGTGCCTCTGCACTTGAAGATTAATTGGGTTGCGTTTCCATGGGGGCAGAATCTGAAATACTATTGTACGGATGTCATCTGCCGTTTTGTTATCAATAGAGAAATACTCAGGATCGTGGGAGAGATTTCATAAGTAAGGGATTGGTCAAATTAGAAAGACAATCGGAGAGTACTGTAACATAATACAAAACTTTTCCGAAATAGTAAATTTTTCACTCTCAACAAAGTATTTTGAACGAGCTATGTTGTCTNTCCTGGATTATTGAAGAGAGGTTGTACATGAAAGTGGGTCCCTAGCATTATTTGACAAGAATTGGGTTTTCATAAGTACTACTGATACAGCAATTATAATAGGTGGGATTAAGCTAACCGATGGACACATTACATCAGATCTCCGAAATATTCTTCCATATCATCAAACCTCAAACCTAATCCACTGAAATCACTTTTCACCTCGTTCCACATACTACCTCTTGTTTCCATTTTGTCCGACAACTTTGCTCTTCTTTCGATCTGTTCATATGTCCAGTTGGCGTCATCTGTTGAAGCAAAACATCCGTGGTAGCCATGGGGGACAGCTATACCGATGGGAACTCTTGCAATAGGCCCAGCTGCTATATCATTTGCCTTCAACACGATCAACTCACTGCTTTCATCCTTACCATTGAACAGAGTCGAAAGAATGTAACCTCCATCTTCTGACTCATCTCCACGCCGTTGCGCATACATGGGCTCACCACAAAACTCGTAGCTTTCGGGAAACCAGCTCTCTTGTACCCCACTTTCTATATCAAACTTTGTAATTCCCTGAGGAGGTGCAACGTCCTCTCCCAAGGCTCCTGCTGCGGCGTAGATGTAACGATGCTTCTGAGCACTATTGCTAGAATTCACAACCCCGAAGTAAAGTTGCTCTTGGCTGATACAATCTTTGGAAATAAACCCTTTCTGTGGATGAACTTGGTACCTCCAGAGCGACTTCTTAGAAGACATATTTTGGAAATCACCAAGAGTTGATGCCCATGGCCACTGCGTGCTCTTAGTTGTTCTACCACTCTCATTAGATCGGATGACATCCAAGATAATTGTGCTGTCCTCGTTTTCATAAGCATTGATAATCTGTAAGTTGGCCTCAGGCATACCATCGAAAGGTATTTCAACTGTTTTCATTCCACCAGCGCTTTTGTTTCCTGGCCGAGCAACAATGTGTAAAAGCTAAGTAAAGCACAGACAGTATAGTAGTTAGTAAGAAATATTTGACTTGTTTCAACATCGTTATTGATAACGATGATGTAAAAGAAGTAGCTAAAACTTACCGAAGATTGAGGTTCCAAAGTAGCACTTTTACCAGGCTCCTTATTCAGCATGTACTGCATCCCATTAACCTTCAGCTGTGGCTGTATGAAGACGCAATAGTTTTCAGTGACACCAAAATCATACACTAGCGCCAATCCTGGCAATTTCACCTGTACTGTTCCCTCATTCTCTTTGATGGGTTGGAACTTGGAGTTGAACTCGTAAATATTCAAAGCACTTCCATTTGCTTCTTCGTCTATTCCATAGAATAAAATACGGTTGCGCTTGGAATCAATAACAGCGCTGGAGCTCATGGCACTCTCCTCTCTTTTAATAATACCACCCAGCTGACTACGACCATCAGTACTCAAGGCGAGAGAATCAAGTTTGTATGGTAATCCACCGCTCCACAGTGTCAATAGTCTCTTACCAAAGTATACCGCACGTGTATTGGATGTATTCTTTCTCATCTTGTTCAGCCCATTGAGTAAATGATGCCTGTAAAATGGAAGGATCAGATCATTGCCAACACTACTACTATTGTCATTAGTTCTTGTTGATTCCATCCCAGTATACAACTTCTTGCCCTTCTTTCTCTCATTGGTGAATGCATTGGTTCGAACGTATCGAAATCTCGTGGTAACCTTTCCCTTGGTATCTACAATTTCAGTCCCTTCCTCAACATTATCCGCACTTTCAGCTTTGTCATACCCATGAAATGTCATTGCCAACACGGCTCCATCTCCCTCGAATGGATGCAGAACCATTCGGCTCATATCCTCACCGTCAGGAACAGGAGGTTGCTTCGGCTTGACCAGGGAATTCTTCGGCGGTGGCAAGGAGCCCGCGCTGAACATGGCTGGTCCACATTTATAGTACGTCCCAATAAGGTCTTGAGGGAGAGTACCCTGTGTAGGCGTGGAGAGGGAGCAGGACACCTCCGTAAATACTGTTTTGAATCCATTGGAATAGGCCTGCATATCAGGTGGCGTTTGTTGCTGCTGCTGCATTACAGGCGCATCCATTGAGTGCTCAGCCACTGAAGCCGCGAGAGAAGATGACGACGATCGAGATTGTATTGTTACCGCCGACGGAGAAAGTT
Source organism: Mediolabrus comicus (assembly GCA_036940125.1). Lineage (NCBI taxonomy): Eukaryota > Bacillariophyta > Thalassiosirophyceae > Thalassiosirales > Thalassiosiraceae > Mediolabrus > Mediolabrus comicus. Next base: position 8,289 of record JALLBI010000573.1, read on the forward strand.
GAAAGCCATGGCATTGGCCAAGCAAGACAGAAATTGCCAAGGATAGGGAAACCAATCTCATCATGTCTTTTGTGTAGAGTAGATTGTAATAGTTTTCGAAGATAAGTATGCATACAGATAGAAAATCAGCCTTGTTTCCGCGTTCCCTTCCTTTAGTCACACCTTCGAATTTATGATGTATTGCTCTGAAGAACAACTACTGCTTTACCAACTCAATCTCCGGAACTTTATCAACATCATCAAGTAATTAGAAGCACCAGAGCAGAAAGCAGAATGCATTTTGCGGTGATTTTTTGCTCTTAAATACTTGTGCGTCAGTGAGTTAGTAAGCTAGCGAAAGGAGAAGCTAGAGATCGAGATCTTTTCTTTTCCGAAACTTTCATTATTAGAACATGACACGTGGAGGGCTCTCCGCTCACCTCCCGCATCTAGAATGAAGATGCTGCTATGGTAGAGTAGTGGTTGACAACGCCTACAATAATAGAGAAAAACAATGAGCGACCCTGAATCAGCCATCCTATCAGCTCTCTCCTCAGAGGGATCCACCATCGCCGACACGTATGACTTCGCTGAGGCTCAGAATTTTGACCACAACCAAGTCGTCGGCGTTTCGAAATCTCTCGAGGGAGATGCCTACATTGCCCTTGCCGAGCTAACAACTCAATTCTACGTCCTTCAAAAGGAGGCTGCTGATATTGTAACCAATGGATCACAGGAAGTAAGAGTGTTGGATGCTTTGGTGAAAGCAGGAGAGGCTGGTCTGTCTATAGCAGCTTTACAGACGGAGGTCGGGAAGGATATTAGTAAAATCGGCATGGGAAACTGCCTCAAAAACAAGTGGGCCAAGAAGGATAAGGAATCGGGCAATCTTATTGCAACTGTTAATGGACCCCCCGAAGGAAAAGATGAGGTCAAGGAACAGCTCTCTGCACTCCAAGCTGCCAATGGAGATCCCAAAGCACTCGATGATAAATCAATGCAGGCACTCAAACGACGCAAGCTCATCTCACTTGTGACACGTAAATCATACACAATCTCCCGTGGACCTTCTTACCAACCCAAACGTGTGAAAAAAGCTGCCGATCTGACGAAAGAAATGTTTGATTCTGGAAGTTATAAAACTACTGCCTTTAAGGAATACAACTTTCAAACTCTTGGGGAGAGCGTAGGTGGGGGATACCTCCATCCACTGCTCAAGGTACGAGCGGAATTCCGGAAGATATTAATGCAAATGGGATTTGAGGAAATGCCAACTAACAAATGGGTGGAAAGTTCGTTCTGGAATTTCGATTCGTTGTTCCAGCCACAATCTCACCCTGCGAGGGATGCACATGACACCTTCTTCATCAAGGAACCCGCCGCGACTGTTTCTGTGCCAGAAGACTATTATGAACGTGTCAAGACGATGCATGAGAGTGGTGGAAGTGGAAGTATTGGGTACAGATACGATTTCAAGAGAGAAGAAGCTTTCAAAAACTTGTTGAGGACGCACACTACTGCTATCTCCTCTCAAATGCTATACAAATTGGCCAATCAGGAAGGAGGGTTCCAACCCGCGAGGTATTTCAGTATTGATAGAGTCTTCCGTAACGAGACAATGGATGCGACTCACTTGTGTGAATTTCACCAAGTGGAAGGTTTGGTGGCAGACTACGACCTAAGTCTGGGAGACTTGATTGGTACGATTGAAACCTTCTTCAAAAAGATCGGCATCACAAAATTGCGTTTCAAGCCTGCCTTCAACCCTTACACCGAGCCATCTATGGAAATTTTTGGATATCATCCTGATTTGAAGAAGTGGACAGAGATAGGGAACTCGGGCATGTTCCGTCCAGAGATGTTGGCCCCAATGGGACTTCCTGAGAATGTGAGAGTCATCGCTTGGGGATTGAGCTTGGAGAGACCCACCATGATCAAGTACCGGATTGATAACATTAGGAATTTGTTCGGTCACAAGGTGGATTTGGCAAT
>JALLBI010000574.1:0-10455 GCA_036940125.1 Mediolabrus comicus
GGAGTATTTAGTTAGAAGTAGACTCTAGTGATTCTAATATAATATCGTACTGACTTAGCTACTCTCTGCTTCACGAATCATATTCTCGCTCTCTTCATGGATAGCTTCCACAAACGCATTAACCAGCTCTGGACTTTCTTTTCCACCCAATCCTTCTCCCAGATTGGCAATTAATCTCTGTGCCCCTAAAGACGTCAATAGCTCTTTTGCAGATTGCTTTACAGTATCCACATTCTTGCCATTCTCAGCAATCAATTCTCTTGGATCGTAATTGCCCTGAAGTCCAGTACGTCCACCAACAACATCACGTGCAGTAGCACGGTCCACTGATCCATCAATGGTGATTACATCATACCCCAATTTACTTAGTTCCTCATTTGCGAAGCTTGCACCACGAGAAAATACCATTAAGGGAACATCTGGGTAACGTCCCTTCAATTCATCTGCTATCTTCTTCAGACAGGGCATGGCAAAGTCATTGAATTCAGGTTGTTCAATCATCATACCCATTGCCTCGAACAATTGTAACATATGTGCTCCATTTTCAACTTGTTCTGCCATATACTCAATAATAATTGTGGTAAGACTATCCAATAGTTCTCTAGAAGCCTCAGGGTAAGAATGTAGCCACTCCATTCCAATGTGTTGATTCTTCTTCGAGGAGCCTCCAACCATATAAAATAGTAATGTCCATGGTGCAGCACTAAATCCAATGAGAGGAATAGAAATACCCTCTTCTTTCATTTGCTTACGGATCAGCCGCACACTTTCCATAACATGTCCCAATTTGTCATTTACAAAATCTTTATTTAACTTTTCTTTTGAAGGTACACGTTCCTTCATATCGGCAGGTCCAACTAACGGACAGGGAACCTGAATACCAACACCTCCTGGCATCGTTACCTCAATATTCAATGCTTCTGCAATCACCAAAATGTCCGAAAATAGAATGGCAGCATCAACATTGTATCGTCGAACAGGCTGCATCGTACACTCGGCAACATCCTCAGGATAGCTGAGCATATCAAGGAAGGACCTTCCAGTTTTTTGTTTGTAAGCTTGATATTCAGGCAAATGACGTCCAGCTTGACGGAAAAGCCAGATAGGAGTGCGTTCTACATCCTCACGACCGAGCGCTGCTCTAATCATAAGATCGTTGGCTGGATAATCATCAGGGTTTTTGTTATGAGAGGGCAACATGTCTTCATCAACTTCAACACCCTCTTCATCCGCACCAAGTTTTTGAATGTGAGACATGATGATTTGACGAGTAAGTTCCAAGTCTTCTTCACCGTTTGCTGCGGCATTGAGTGTGGAGGCAGATGTGTCAGTTGCAGTCGAGAATTGTGGTTGAGAGGAAACTACGCCTGCTCCTCTGGATAAGAGTGGCGTCGTAGGAGCGAAGGAATGAGATACTTCTGATGCCAGTAAGAGGGCAGCAGCGGCAATTACTAAGATCTTCATATTCTATTCTGTATGTACTTATTGTATTGTCGATGCAGACAATGAGTAGGAAGTATGCTACTTCTTTATTTTGCTTTGTTTGCTTCGATGGCTTCGATGTGTTGTTGTTTGAAGGGAGTTTGAAGCGGATCTTTTGTGCCCGCCATCCACGAGGAGCTCTCTGTGTGGGGTTCGGGGCGCCCCCCTGATAATAACCCGATTTTGCAGTGCTGCCCTCAATCCAGAGTCCGATTGTCCCCCCGAAATAGAGAAGAGAGAAAGATCAGAAAATCAAAATCAAAATCGAGGTGATGGCCAGTGATGGCTGTAAGTTGTTGTTCTATGTGATGCCGGCAGCTCTCATAATATAATAATATCCAGCTACTTAGTGGCAAGTATTATCAGCAACGATTTGCTTGGTCTTTGCACTTCTGTGCTGTGATCCGTATGCCATGATGATGTTATTGTGTTTTGAATGATAGTTATCAGTAGAAGTGTAATAATTATTTACCCTTGGAATTAGATTCCCGTTTTATCATNTGTTTTGAATGATAGTTATCAGTAGAAGTGTAATAATTATTTACCCTTGGAATTAGATTCCCGTTTTATCATGGAGTCCCAATAACATCAAGATTGATACTAATTCCTCCCCTGCCCTCCCCCCTCCCCCTACATCTCCAAGAACTCACCCATCATCGTGGCTGCGCAAACTACCACTCAAAAGTTGTACACCTGCAATCAGGAAACTTAATATAAAACATGTGTACTGTCTCATACTATTCATGTAATGTAAATGACCTATATAATATGCATTATCTAATCTTGTGAACCAATAGTGAGGCTTGTTGGCTTGCAGAAATCGCCATCTTGGAACACCTTTGTGTATTTTGCACCTTTTTCAAGGAAGAAGATATCATCCGCATGCACCTCAAACCTGTAAGTATGTTGGAAGTGTGTGTTAGAATGCTATATATGCTGCACAAAACAAAATAACACAAACACTACTCACAATGATACATATCGGATTGGGAATTTTGTCTTGGTTAACTGTTCACAGCCTTTCACGCCATCCATAGAAAAAAATCCTCCCCTCGTCTTATGGACATTAGCATGGTCCTTAGGGAAGTATGCTACAGAATGATGAGCACGATCTCTGTAATGTGAAGATCTTCCTTCTTTGTGTCGATGAAAGTAAAATGCCCCAACGCTTGAGCTGCCCAAATAAGCCCATTGTCCAAACTTATCTATTTCGTCAATGTGCAGTGACACGGCGTCCTGGCAAAATGATGGCTGCATCCAAGCTGGCAAAAGGCAGTAGTGGAAGGTGTTTTCCTCAATGATAGATGCACTCTCTGGTACTTCGCGTACTCGTTTCATCCACTCCTTTCCGCTAATTTGCGCCCCCAACTTATGTAATACTCCATTCCTTGACTTGAAGACTCTCTCCTCTGTTGGAGCGGTCTCCTCTGTTGGAGCGGTGGAGCCCTTCTTCTTCTGCTTCTTCCCCTTCTTCTTTGTCTCCACCTTCGCCTTCTCTCTACAAGGTCCATACTCTTTTGGAATCGACTCAAGGATGTTAGGATCAAATAGATGGAGCTCTCCTTGTCCGGGTAACATTGGGCCAGCGTTGTGAAGCCCGATTGTACCAATAACTTCATCAATTTGTCTGTGCAATTTATGCTCAAAGACGTCACACCACCCAGGCTCATCTTTTGTTAGTTCCATAACAGCATCGGCACTATCATGTCTGAACTTTGTTACACTTTCACCTGGCCATCTCTTTTGTCTTGTACCACCTGATATAAATACCAATTCTGGATTATTATGATAATCAGGAATAGTAGGTCCGATCACGTTATCATATTCAAGCTTCAACGCATCAGAACATATGGGCAACTGATCTCTTGCAGACAAACACTACAACAAAAAATAGAAGAGGAGTATGTGAGAAGACTGACCAAAACAAAAACTGTATTCAATCAAATAAGTACATACCCCATTTGAACGTAGCGTCTGCTCAACGACATCACGTTTATATGGTCCTCCATCTGGGGGGAAGTTATCGTCAAGTATCTGATCTGCCCGAATCTTGTTAGCTTTGGCCTGTTCAAAACGACGACGACTCATGACGCGCTGTCCATCATTCAATGATCGCAATGAATTGAGTGTAAACACAGTTTCATCACGGATCTTTGTAGTTCCAGGTTCATATACACACTTGCGCAATTTTTCTGTCCGCACTTGTTGGTATGGGATTTCAACGTCATCAGCATCATCATGAAACCCCAAATTGTCATCGAAATGCTTGTGCACCACAAGATTCAAAGTACCATCAGCACTCAATTGCAAACGGACAATATGGTTGGAATGATCGCCCCATTGTGCAGAATGACTTCCATCTTGCAAGGGGTATGGTAGTAGAAGAAGTGGTTCAGCTTGGCCTGGGAGAAACAGAATGAGGTGTGCTCTGAGGAACCTTGACGCAACTGCTATCATCAACGGACTGAAATGTTCTGGGGAGGCAGCGAACTTGTCCAAATCCGCTTGTACTGCATCTTCAGAATCACCGAAATGATGGGAGAATTCCTTGATGTAGCAAGGGGCTAGTGTCACTAACCATTTTTGGATCGTTGCCGGAGTAGGGTCGTCGCCGATGTGTTGGAAGAAGCTTCGCTTATCCTCTGGTGCATCATCAGGATCACCATCATAACCAAGATCAAGACCTTTCTCTTCGGCATCAATAAATGAGCGCATAGCATCATAGGGGGCTTCTTCTTCTCTCCATAATCTCCTCAAATGCCTGCCACATCTCTTGAATTTTCTCAGAGACAACAACTTGGCCAGGCATTCACTCAAGGTACCACTCACCAGAACCTTGTAGATATCAGTGTCAATGTCTAATTCGAGCCTATTCAACATATTTTCTGCCCCAACAATGAAAGTGAAAGTGTTATGTGAGAGATCTTCTATATATGTTTTGTCAAGAAGAAATAATTATCATCAAATGAATACTTACCGGTGTGCTGGAAGAGAAGCTTCAATGGGTCATCCTTTGGTGATTCTTGAAGGAAGGGTATTTTTGGGACTGGCGGCTTGATGCCCTCAGGGATTGGATCTTGTTGGTTGGGTTGTGCACGTAGTTCGGGGATCCCCTTTTCGACATATTCCTGCGTGGAATAATTAGTACCGTGTTTGGTGTTGTGTCGATTCTTGACATCGCGTAGAAGGCGACGGATATCTCCTCCTTCATTGCCTTGTACTGTCTCCTCGGTAGATAACTGAGATAATTCATTGGAGAGATGAGCAACACCACCACCCCCTCTTGACTCCTCCATCATGTTATTATTGCTTGCACCACCCTCTTCCCCCGCTTCCTCAGCAATATCCAAATCCATCTCCCCAGATTCATCGATGTCTTGAGCAGCACTTGGTGGGAAGTACACACCAATAATATCCAGCGTGTCATTGCTTCTAGATCTTGATACAAATTTGGATTGTTCACTCAAGAAATATTTTGTATCATTGTATTGATTCTCCAAGCGTGTTCTCCCGACAGGTACACGCTCGTCGGGATCAGGCCATCCCTTCATCCATGAATCAAATAAACCAAAAGAGGCTGTGCCATCAGAACACTCTACATTGCTTCCGCTGACCTCCAACAAAAAGTCTCCATTATTACCAACCCTGATGTATTTAACTGTGGCAGCGACATCGGCCATGCCAATCGGGTTGCCATCAATACCCTTCTCGTGCTTCATAGTTATCCCATACCCATAGTCACCAGGTGGGGCGGCGCCAAGATGCACTGGAACATTCTCCCGTATGAGCGTCAAGAAGATCTCCTCATTATTTTCTCCAACTCGGTAGAAAGCTGGAGCGGGAAATGTACCTATACGAATCTTATAACTAAGTATGGCCGTATTTACATCTCCATTGAATTCATTTATTAATTCTTTGGCAATATCTGTATGATGATCATCATCTTTGTCTAAACCGGTCTGTTTACAGAACTTTTGGACATCACGTAGTTGGTTATTACTTTTATTGCGATTTGCCATCGTTGAAGCTTGGGGCGGGGCGATGACTGCTCGATAAGTTGAGGGCGTTGTTATTGTCGGTGGGGTTGGGTGGGGGTTGAATTATTTTTTATTTTTTGGCGTTTTGGCGGGCGGAAAGATCTGAACCCATAATATTATCTGAACCAATTGTCCACTGTATTCTCCCTCGCGGCGTTGATTCATTCAGTGTCAGGGCTGTCAACAATGTCAACCCAGAGGCAGCCGGCAAAGCCTGTGGTGGTGCAGCGACGCGCCTTCGTATCCACATCAATTGCAACTCTCCCTCTGATCGGATTGAATAGCATCGCCTACGCCGATAATACCGAGGGCTATATCGATGGTCCAAGGGGGTTGAAATACAAGGTGACTAAACCACCTACCGATCCAGACTCAACATCTCCACAACGTGCACAAAAAGTGAAGGCAAAGTATACACTGTATCTTAATGGCTTCCCAGATGATACTCCAAATTCAAAGAAAGTTGATAGCTCGAAGTTAGCTCCATTTGGTTTCGTAGCTGGTGTATCTCAGGTCATCAAAGGATGGGATCTGACTGTCTTGGATATGAAAAAGGGCGAGGCAAGACGAATCATTGTGCCTAGTTCACTAGGATATGGCGATAGAGGCGCTGGCGGAGCGATTCCCGGGGGAGCAACACTTTACTTTAATCTAGAGCTGGCGGATATTGGTGAAATGTCAAAGCTTGGCCCAGAGCAGTTGAAATGGTTGGAAGACAATCCACTGTAAAAACTTTTATATGCTCTATAAGACGTTACAGTGAAATATTCAGCTATCACAGTTATCCCATTTTCTCAATTAGCCAAGTCAAAACTTCATTCTTCACAATATCTCCCCCAACTTCGTTCAAATGTAGACTCTCTGAAAGCACGACATTACCTGTCAGTAACCGAGTTAATGTATTCCAACTCATTCCAAAAACACAGTGCATTATTCCCATGACCATGGCATAGGGCAAGAATGTATCTATCGAATGCGTTACCCTGGTGGTGCTCTTTTGACTTTTATTATTGATTTCTGTCCAGAGAGCACTGTTGATGTCAATTACTGATACGCGCTCTGTCTCACGAGCATCATTTTTGATCTCACCCAAGAAGAGGTATTCAAGTGTCTTTATGCGACTGTTGATACTCTGAATTACTTTGTTGGAAGACGAATCAATATCCTCTCCAAATGGAGGAAGAGTGGAAATTGCGATTACTGCAGTAGTTTGTTCTAATAGTGCTTTCAAAATATCTGTCAAATTGCGTATGAGTATATCCTCAGTTGGTCGCTCTGGTAGATTCCAATCGCTTATTTTTTGTCTTGCCCAATCATCTCTGTAAATTGCCATTGCATCATTAGAACCTATCATAATGAATACATAGTCAGGTTGACACGAAATTACGTGATTAACTTTTTCTTGCAGAACTGTATGAGTACAAATACCATTTTGACCAGCATTGACCACCTCAAGAGTTGCTGCTTTTGGTTCTGTCTTCAAAGTATCTACCCAATTTGCAGAACACGCACCATGTGTCAGTGAATCACCTAAGCAGACAAGGATAGGTTCTTTTTTCTTTTCATCACCTCTTCGTCGCTTGACACATTCATGTGGACCATGGCGCGGAGGACGGCTTAATCCTTCGGAAGTTATCAAGGTAACAAGACCGATGGCACCTAATCCGATGGATAGTGCGAAGAGAGGAGTATTATTATTTTTACTATATGATGCATAACCTATGCCCAGTGAGGCGGCTATTACAGAACCTGCCAGGCCGAAGAACGCCCCGAAACCTTGCCTTCCCTGCCTCGGTGGGATCGGTTTAGTATTCATGTTAAAATTAAATAGGTGGAACCATTCATCAATCATCGCAGCTTCTTCCTCTGCTGTTAGGAGCGCTACTCTTACAAGTTTGGAGTTGTTGTAGAAGTAGAGGAAGAAGCTGCGATGATTGATGAATGGTTCCACCTATTTAATTTTAACATGAATNATTAGAGGAGAAGCAAACCAAATACTCTTTTTACAAGATTAAGAATGTAATTGAAAGCGTTTCGAAAGTACACTGTACAAAGCTTCCTTTGTTTCCTCTCCTACCCGAGGAAGGAACCGCTGTTTGTATATTTTCTCTGGAGTTTGACACCACTTTTTGACGTCTTCCTTTCCAGCCAAACACCTTGTTGCAAAGAACCTTGCATATCCTTTGCAAGCAGTTGACGGAAACCTGTCTTGTCATTCTTTTTGTCCATCCACTTGATGAACTCTTCGATATCAACCTTGCCGTCCTTGTTTGTATCCATTTCTTTGAACAACTGTTTGATCTCCTTTTCTGTGAAGACCTCACCGAGACGGATGGTAACGTCCATCAGCTCTCCTTGGTCCAAAAAGCCCGAACCATCAGTGTCAATCTCCTCGAATAGAACCCTGGCAGTTGAGTGGAAGTACCGCTTGACATCATTCTTCGTCTGTTCGTCCTTTACCCACTCAACAAATTCATCAGCACTGATCTTTCCATCCTTGTTTGTATCGATAGTTCGGAACACTTCTTTAAGTTGTTTGTCGGATAATGGATTGCCAAGACGAATAGACATTTCCTTCAGCTCAGTCGGATCGATGAAGCCACTTCCGTCTCTATCAATCTCACGGAACATATCCATCGCATCTTCATGTGTGAAGAAACGTAGAGCAACGTCGTCCTCGTAAGGGATGCGCCCTCCGTAGGCTAACAGGTAATTCTCTGCATTCTTGATTTGTTCCTTCTTCGTCGCTTTATTCCACCCGAGCTCCTCAGCCATAATATCAGCTACTCGCGGCAATGCTTCCTTTGCAGCCTCACTATTAAGGAATGCAAGTCGGGTTCTTCGTGACAGGATATCTTCAATAGTACAGGCATACTCTTGACAAGCAAATCTAATCTCGGCCTCAATGTATGGGTAACCCTCCACAATGTTTACACCGTACTTGGGCCATTGTTTTCCAGTAGGCTTGCATTTCTCAACTACCTCCCAAACACGTCCGCCGTAGGTATTCACAAGGTGCTCCGCGACTTCTTCTGAGATTCCATACTTTTGAATAAGTTGTATTGATAAACTGTGGTGGTATCCTTCGCCACCGTGTAACACAATATCAAGAGTGTTACATTTGCCTTTATTGTCACCAAGCACTTTATCAAGAACATCCTCAGCCATTTCCCTCCATGTTGTCCACTTCCCACCAGCAATGAATGTCACCCCCGAGACAGGGTTAGTTGATATTACATGATCTCTCGATACCTGCCCTCCAGGTGGAGCATGTGGATCTGCCGCTAGAGGACGCCATCCACGCCATGCACTCAACACATCAGATCGACGAACTTTCAAGTCATGACTTAAATACTTTTCCACTTCCTTCATCATCCATTGGATCTCCTCCTCGGGTGGGTACGGTAGTGTCTCTGCATCACATTTCTTGTCCGTAGTACCTACAATTACACTTCCCTGCCACGGCAAGAAGAACAAGAAGCGTCCATCACTGGTGTTGTAATCAAGTAATCCCATATCCTTGGGTGCAAAATAGCCAGGCAAAACAATGTGTGAGCCACTCGCTCCCTGCACGGCAGGTGTTGTCGCTCCTTTCACTTCCTCTTCCTTCTCTCGGAGTTTGTCTGTGAATGGGCCACCTGCGAAGATGATATTCTTGGCATATATTTCAAATTCTTCACCACTAATTCGATCTTGAGCCTTCACACCAATAACTTTACCACTATCTCCATCAAATATCCCTTCTTTCATCTCAACATAGTTTGCAATATGTGCCCCTTTTTCAGCAGCCGATAAGGCAATGGCAAGATTGGTACGAGAATCATTATGCTGTCCCTCGTAGAATACGGCACAATACTTGATATCCTTTTCGTTAAGTTGAGGAAATTTAGTCCGAGCCTCCTTCTTTGTCATGATATATGATGGAGGGCATGTGAATTGACTTAATGCATCGTAAAACTTGAACACCGCTGGTGCCAACACTGGGAAGAGACTGAAGATAGGGTGTCCAAATGGAGGTGGCCAAATATTCCATTCAGTAAATGGACAAACAATGGGCACCCAATTAGTCAGGTGCTTTTGTTTGTCCAACATATACTTTCGTTCTTGATGACAATTGAACACCATTGAAAATTCCGACCAGAAATCTTTCACGGCAGTAATAGGAGAGGATAGTGAATCCAATGAGAGTAGTGCCGCCGATGCCGACGCGAGGTATTTAATACCTGCCCAAATAAGTTTCGNATAGTGAATCCAATGAGAGTAGTGCCGCCGATGCCGACGCGAGGTATTTAATACCTGCCCAAATAAGTTTCGTGGAGCGTGACGATGTTTCTGATGCAAAGTCTCCCCGTTCAATACAGGCAACTTTTAATTTACCATTGGCAATATCGGTGCGTGTAGCTGCATCAAATGCCACGCCTGCACCGGTGGCCCCACCTCCAATAACTAGTACATCATACGCTTCCAAATTGTTGTTGGATGACTTCAATCGACGAATTTGTTCTGCACGGGAGGGTATACCCTTAGGACCAGCAACTTCCTTATTCTTTGGTGGCTTCAGTGGAAATGGCTCACCGACGGGTGGAGCATCGAGTTTTTTCTTCTCACATAATACTGTGTTGTTTGTAGGCGTATTAGTGGATGTAGAGGAAAGTAGAGCAGCACTCCCTCCTGCCACAGCTGCAGCCAAATAATAATTGCGATGATTTGAGGATTGAAAGAAGCGAGACTGATGATGTTGATGAGAATAATGATGATAGTCTCTCTCTCTTGAGCCGCTACAATTATTACTTGCCGAAGCGGCGGCGAGAACGGATACGCGACTACGGTGTTGGTTGTAGCCAAACAACGCCACAGATGATGGACGGCGGCGTGATGATGGTGATCTCAGAACTAAACTTGCTACAGCAGCTGCCGATGACATGGTTGTTGCGTT
>JALLBI010000575.1:0-10223 GCA_036940125.1 Mediolabrus comicus
GCGTCATGGGTGTGTTGCTGTAGTCGAAGAGGTGGTCTGATGAGGCCAAGCAGGACCTCTGAAACAGGAATATTCTGTGTGTCAGTATTTGTGTTCAATTTAAAATTTGTTTGTGTCAGTATTTGTGACTGTGTTGTTAAATTGAAATTCTGGGTGGAAGCCGATTCATCAGTATTGTAAGTTGAGGTACAGAATTTTATTTTACCGTAGGTATCAAACTTCGCCGATCAGAATTGAATCCTGATCCATCAGAATTAGAGACTGATCGCATAGACTACAATTCTATCCAACAGTGATTCAAAGCATAATTACTCGATCAATAAACTCCAGTAGAAATACAATATTCTCAACTAATTCATTTGATTATTACTATTACAGCTTGTTGTAATACTACAACTACATGGCCTAGGCAGTGCCAGCGTAGGCGTGATGATTATTGCTGACGAATGTATTGCACTTGCATTACATCTCTCGATGCGAGGAGGAGCTTATATTCATGATGTAGCTGCGCACATTTGCGGTAGATCATGAAGCAGTGCTAGCGGCCGTTGACGCTGCGATGATGACAGAAGGAGGCTTTCATAACGTTCGCGACCGACGCAAATTGCCGCTGCTATTGACATCAAAATAGTAAGAGTTCAATTTTGCATGTTAGTAGTGTTGGTGATGATAATATACAACTCTCAACTGCAACAACAATAATCACTAACCTCTGTCGTTGTGCGCCGGCAGCAAGGAGAGGACGAAGAAGAACCACTGCCGTACGAGCAGGACATCCAAAATAACAACATAATGAGACCATGATATAGACACATGAAGCAGCAGCAGCATCAAGAATAATAAGCAGCACTTACCTGTTGAGCCGTTGCCAAGGTGATACACCAACTGTGGCGGCTGTCTAGTGTCCGTTGGTGATCACTCACTGTCGCTGTCTAATTAACGTCCGTTGGTGATGTGATTGTCCTATCAGCGGCAACACGTTTATCATCATACTGATTGTTTGCAATGAGTAAGAAGAAGTACTGATTATGAGACGTAGTCATTGTGAAGCAGCAGCAGCATAATACAAGAGTACTAACCTATTTAGTAGTAGTAGTAATTGTTGTTGTTGTAGTATTATTATTATTATCATTTGTAGAGCAGTAGAAGTAGTAGTAGCAGTAGTAGCAGCAGCAGTTGTTGTTGTTGTTGTGCCACGGCATCGACGTTGTGTTGATGATTGTGATGTGGCGATTCACTATCATCTTCGGCTGTTGCTGCTGACGGCCGCTGCTTCACGTAATGGCAGCCGCGGCAGCTGAGGTCAATGTTGTTGCGTAGGCGTATTCATCGCGCTGTTATTTGTGTCGTTTTTGCAGTGATGACCTCGTTCAAGCCGATAGCCGATAGATTATGTTTTGTAGTACACTGCTGTTAGTGTCTGTAGGCAACCACAGCACTACCAAATTCAAACGATCGCAATTTTTCAAACTGAGATTACGAGAAACTTTCGCTTGATTCAAATCGGAAGAAAGCTTCGGCTCTCTTGCGTCGTTGGCACAAGCTCATCGGCGTAGTGACTGCTAACAAATTCAAACGTTGGCAAATTCAGTTGCAAGAAAGTTTCTCTAGATTTGAATCGAGGGAGAAAGTGATGCTTCTTCATGTTGTGTGCTGGTGACGGACTAACGACATCGTAATCAAAGCCATCACGACGTTTTGAAATGTGGTATGTGTTCAACGGACTATTACTATTACAAGGTACCTGTAGCTCTAGCCCTTGCTTCTCCACCTTGTGGATACTGCTCTGTTTCTGTTGCTGTTGCAGCTGCTGTTATTGTCATCGTCGTCTTCGCTGTTGTTATTGTTGCTGTTGTCATGATCGTCGCGTCGTGTTATAATTGTTGGTGCTGTGCGTCACATCATGTTCCTTGCCACCGCACCGCTCAGATTGTTATTACATGACAATAGTAATCATGATAATAATAATAATATGAACTCCACTTGTATGCATAATCAAATAATCAAATAAGGAATCATAAATCTTCCTCTATAGTCGTTGCGTAAGAGATTGATGTTGTCGTTAGTAGATGCAACTCAATTCGAATCTAGATACAGATGCGTTCAAGGCACTAAGCGTAGCCGTTGCAACTGTCTGTGGCGACGGACAAGGTAGCATTTGTTACGGTGTACCCCACTAATACTTTGGCAACAATAATCTATCTACTACAACAATCGCGATGAGGTGAAGAGAGATGATAATGTGTTATTAGTTGTCTGCGTGCGTTGAATGAAGTTTGATAAAAGAGAGATGCGCGATGAGAACTCTTCAGCCAGCACTTTACTACATATGTAAACCCTCCAAATATGAGTATTCAAAGCTAGCACTACGTTGATAGCACTAGGTACAGGATGATTCTGATTTCTGCCTTGGAAGTCCGATCTGACAGATTAAATTCTGTCACAAGGGTACGTGTCTTAAATTCAGATTCCAATTCTGATCGGTGAAATTTAATTCTGATGTAAGATTCAATTCTGATACCTTAAAATGAATTCTGATTTTTTAAGATTTATCCCTAGCACAGGGATTTATCCCTATTTTTCAGATGTTAATACCCAAATCAGAATAATCCTGCTTCAGAGGGTGTCTTGAGGGGATAGGACGGTTTCAGGCGATACAATAGCTTGAGGGGAATAAGAAACGCCTTCAAGGCTGGCAAGACGGGCCAAAGTGGCTTCAGATTTGCCACAAGACACTGCAGTGAAGTGGTGGAGATAGAAAGAGAGGAACGACACATCATGAGATCATAAGTAAATTACGCTAATGTTGACACAGCAAAATGATCGTTGAAAAAGAACTTACTTATGGAACAAGAATAGCGTAGAGAGAAGCGGAGGTATAGAGTGCAGCGGAGAAGAAGCGGAGGTAACAAATAGTTGCCTTTCGTCTGCAGTGGTGAACAATACACTTTTCAAAATTATGAGATAATCGAAGCGTAGAATGTTTCGTTTTGGGGACATGGAGCAACACGACACCCCCTTCTTTGAAATTTTGTTGACATAAAACGAGGGGTTTCTTCCTGAAATTTTAGATGAGAAAACTCCAACACAACAACATATCAACTGCAACAAGCTCTATCCCCCCAACGCCGTGCCGATGCTGCTCCAAAGCCAAGGCGCCTAAAGGCGCCTATTGCTGTGTTTTGGCACGAAATAATATCTTTTGATGCCAACAAAAAGGGCGGCAAAAATCTGGCGATCATCTACATACGTAGGAATTAGCTTCCTCTGGTGATCTTTCGCACCCACTTTTATACCATTCGCTGATGTTTCTGGCGATTCCACATGAGTAGGAATTAGAGTAGGAATTAGTATCTCCCTCGCTAGTACGGGCTCTTCTGTCCTTCCTCTGTCCACTCTCCACATCCTCTATCTTTCTAATAGATCAGTCACTTCGGTAAAGAGATTATTCTGGAAGGAGAGACTTGCATTATTGTCTAAAGCTAAGTCAAGATCAGGTAGATCAGGTAGTGGATCATTTAGATAGTCATCGAGATCATCCAGAGTGGGAAGCAAAGGGAGCACACCGGTGCTATCAGTAGTAGACATAGCATCATAGTGGAAAAGATTCTGCTCGTATGTAACTATTAAAATGAGGGGTTTACACTATAAATATCCGATTTATAGATATTATGAACCAATCGAAGAATATAGAAGCTATTTGGTACAAATTACAACCGCATGTAGAAATGGAGATCCACTTCTTGTGAAGCAATTAAAGGATCTACGAAAGAAAAGATTGCGTCAACTTCGTGACAGGAAAGAACGCTACAAAGAGAAAATGCAATACACTTGAATTTGTCGATATTAATATTCGCAGTAAAGGTGAACTACTACGGCATTGTGACTACTTGAATGACTACCGAAAGTATCATAATGGTTGCGTTGTATTTTCATATTCAATTGCCATCAAAAATAAACAATACCGTGTTGTACTCGTGATGACATCCCGGAAGTCGCTAGGTGCGGCCTTTGATCAATTACATAAACAGGCAAATCACTAAGTGCTGTCTTCAAAATTACTTACTGTTAGAGAACAATTTTACACTTCCTTATTTGCTACGTCTTCCATCTAAACATAATCTTGATAATCTTCCAACTAATAAACAGGTGCAACTGATGGTAATGACAACTTCTATCCACTGTTGAAAAACGTCAGTGGGAGGCTCAAGGACAACCACCGTTTCCTTTATTGCTCAATCACCTGTTGCTTTACGTTTTCTTTTTACGATTTGATCGCAGAAGTCGAGGTTCTGATACGTTAATTTTGTTTGCTGCAATAGCATCTTTGGTCCAAACAAGTGAATCATAATGGCAATTCCCCCATGAATAAGAATTCCTATGGAACAACATGACTTTGAATTTGATGGAAGTATCTTCAGGGGTCCAGGTCAATCTATAGAGGGAACCATCTTCTCGAATTTTGTAAACGTCAACATCAAAGCCATAACGTTTCATGAGTGCATTCATTTCATGATCATCTCCATAGACACCATTGTGGGACATCCGATGGATGTGTTCTTCGACTGTTGTCCTACAGTCCTCTTCACCGTATTCCATAAACCCTTCAAGTGCTGATGCATTTTTCGTCATGGAAGAACAACATTCCCTCCGAAGTAAAGCATGAGTGAATTGTTTCTCAAAAAACAAAGACATTTGCCTAGCAATTGCACGGAAAAGGCAATTCCCATCTCCTACTTCCTTAATTAGAGTAAGATCCATAGTCTTGAATAATTCATTGATGCCCATTGTTCGAGCATGTTGTCGAATCAACTGGGTCACCCCCCTTGGCTGGCTTTGTTGGCGGAGCTTCAGGCGTTCGGATCTGCGTCGCTGTGGAGGAAGCGGCATACTAATGTCCTGAACAATTGATGCTGTAGCTTGTGCGGAATTGTGCTTACCTTTCTTGGGAGGCTTGAATAGGTCTTCTCCATTGGTCACCTCCCTTTGCTGGCTTTGTTGGCCCTTCAGGCGTTTGGAACTGCTTAACTGTCGAGGAGGCAGCATACTAGCACCTTTCTTGGGAGGCTTGAATAGGTCTTCTTCATTGAGAGATAATTTGAGGGTTGTCGCAGTGGATATCAAAGGGACCATACCACAGCTGATATCCTGGTGCTCTGGCTGTTGTTGTTGTTGTTGTTGTTGTTGTTGTTGTCTACATGTGTCCTTTCGGTTTTCAGTTGCAATTAGTCGAAGCATTATTCTTATCTTCGTTGGCACTAGAATAGACTTGGAAAGTATTTCGATTGCTTTATCCCACTCTTCTCTCATAATACAGACACCACGGAGGATTTCATTAATTTCATACTCGGTAAAAACTCCATCGTGTTTCTTCGACGGAAACATTCTGTAGAGTGAAGTTACACATGGGCCATATCCACTTTCCTTGACTGCCCTAACTATGTCCTTTTTTGAGTGGTATGCAAAAAAAGAGATTATCTCAAGTTGTGTGTACGTTTTCCCAACAGACGGTGGAGTGTTCTTTGGGCTTGGCCATTGCCCCGATGATAGAGGTGATGTAACCATCACTTCCAGTGGTGTGTATTGATAATAGTTCTCAAGGCAGATGCTGCTGATGGATCACCACCCGATCTCAAATTCTCTCAAACTCAAAGTGATGGCGGGCTCATTTTACCATCAGTCACATCAGCCATTTTTTGCAAGCAGTATGGTAAGGTAGGTACTGGCTTCTCTAAAAAGTGGGGAAAGCGTTACATTTTAGGGGGCTTTGGCTGCCTTTTTAGGGGTATATATCCCTTATTTTGGCCCTTTTCAGGTTATACAACATTATCCACCTGTATTCCGAGGATGTCCGGGCCTCCCCTCCAACGAAAATATTACACCCGAGGGTCGCCCTTTTTTGGATATACTCTAACCTTCTATCGAAGCTTGGATAATAATAAACTTCAAACTTCAACTCATCCATCCACAAACTCTTTGTTGAAGGCAACAGCAATCAAACTGGCAACCTCTGGCGACGAGGAAAGTTGTGGTAACATCATAGTGCGGCTGTAATCGTCGTGATGGTATATACAACATACACATGCACAAGATGTTTAATTTCAAAGGACTTGTAGTTGACAAGAAGGCAGTCTTATTCTGCTCCATCAACTTCTTAGCATTGATCGCTCTATGCTCTCTCCTTTATTTCAACCTTGCCAATTTCTTCGTTGGTGAAAATGATGGAGAACGTGGCCGATGGAGGAATAACGAGGGTGAATGGGATCCTGATTTCAAACAGGAAGAGAAGGAAGCGGTGAAGATTGTTATCTGCCTCCTACTACTTATTGTCGGATGTATTTCGCTCTTCGTTTTTGCAGTCTTCGTATGGCATGAAACGAGAGGATACAAAACGAAGCTGTCAGTTGGTTGCTTCTCTGCTCTAATATTCATGTTTGGACAGATGATGTTTTTATCATACTGGTATTTCTCAAATTTTGAAAGACGGCAGATGGAGGGTGAAGGAGGACAACAACGGCGTTACTTGAACAACAACAACAACAATCAAAATGAGAATTATAATAACAATTACAATCAGGCGCAGGAAATGACTGAAGAAGAGCTCTTAGCATATCATCAAAAGGTTACAAGCAGCGTTGTGATTGTGATGGCGTTGATGTATTCAGTTCTGTCAATATACATGTATGAATGGGCGAAGAAACTTCCTGCTTCACAAACAGCTGCATCACTCTCTCCTCAAGAGAAGACGGGACAAATTGTTGTCTTTCAGCAAGTTTGGAAATTCGTCTCTACTCTATCGGTTGTTACTCTATCATTCCAACTCTTCAGGGCGTTCGTCCAGTTCTTTGGAGAGCAAGGTGAAAGGATGCGTGAAGAGGGTCTCATTTATAATATGTTTATGGTGGTGTTTTGGCTTCTAGTTTTGGTATCAGTTGTTTTCTTAGCTGGCAGGAAAGTGATGATAAAAAAGGAGTGGACAAATGGAGCTGGTGTTGGGGCCCTTATCGGAAGGTGAGTGTGCCAATATTATACCGATGTGTACAAACTGCTTCTCTTTGCTCGTGTCTAAACAAACACTGTCTTCAGCTACCTTGGTCTAGGTTCTATTTTCTTCATGGTGTTTCTATTGTATTGCTTCGCCTCATTGGATGACAGAAAAGAGCAAGAGATGTCTGTCTCTGTGGTAATGTCGACTTCGGCGTTCTACTTGACGATGATGTACTTCTTCTTGGCATCGCTTACCTTGAAGTACAACTCTTCTATACTTGATGATATCAATGAGAACAATGACGAGACGAGTAGTTCTGACTACCACAGCATGGAGAGACCAACTTCCAACAGCCAGCTTCGAAGTCAGTATAATCAAGCTATGTTGCCTACTTATACTCAATCCGCACCGCCTAAACGTCAATTCTCGGATGAGTATGTCAAGGACTTTAATGAGGATACTAAACCAACTGCTTCTGCTGGAGTGAGATGCTAGATTGCTTTAGAAGTAAAACTAATTTTATATGTTTATTTTCATGGGTACATATATAGACGACGAATGATGCGCTACAAAACACGAAACAATGGATAGGCATGGTTGCGTTGCTATCGCCATAGAGGTGACCTGATGAGTCGAAGTGGGTGGTATAGCTGTAGAGGTCGACTCTCCACCACCATATGGTGTGTAGGAAGGCCCTGATCGCCTTCATGGGATGCTTCTGCGTAATTTACGCTTGGCACACATATATAGACGACGAATCATGCGCTACGAAACAATGGATAGGCATGGTTGCGTTGCTATCACCATAGAGGTGACCTGATGAGTCGAAGTGGGAGGTATGAGGTATAGAGGTCGACTCTCCACCACCATATGGTGTGTAGGAAGGCCCTGATCGCCTTCATGGGATGCTTCTGCGTAATTTACGCTTGGCACACATATATAGACGACGAATGATGCGCGTTGCGGTTCATGGTGCAGCTTGGAATGCTTTATTTATTTTTTTTGCTTGTTTTGGTTTTATAGCATCAATTACTTTATAGTGTGACTATGTCGTCGCTTTTTACTAATTGTTTCAATTGTTGGAAACGTTGCTTCATCTCCATTAGCTTCTCCATGTGCTTTGGATCTTTACTCATACGTATATCATCCAACTCCCCAGGATCATTCTGCAAGTCGAATAGTTGCTCATATTTGAAGTCTGGCCAATACATGTACTTATAGTCCTGAGATGTGAACGATAGACGAAGATTATGAGTCAGAATGATTCATTCTTTTGCAATGAATATATACATGTGTTCTTCTACCTCACCTTTCTCACCAAAGCCTCCGATGCAGGAACATCTGGAGCAAAGAGGAGGGACACGGTTAGTGGGTTAATGGAGCATTGAAAATGATCAATACGATGAACTNTAGAAAAATTCTGTTCGCCAGTCCGTTCGATCTGGTGAAAGATACAGCTCCGACATATCCCTTCCGTGCATTTTGTCAGGAACAGGTACCCCCGCAGCTTTGAGAATTGTTGGTGCCAAGTCAATGTTTAGCGTGAACTCGTCATTTGTCGTCCCCTTGACACTATCCGCCATTCGTGGGTCATGGATGATCAACGGCACCCTTATCGATTCCTGATGAGGATACCATTTATCGGCAAGACCGTGCTCACTGTGAAAATTTCCATCTAAAAACATTAATGTGACATGTTAGGGCACAAAGTTAGAATAGGCAAACCTACAAGCTCTGATAGTACTTACTGTCAGTTGTAAAAATTATCATTGTATTATTCAGCGCATCCTGCCGTCGCAATTCTTCCAATATAACACCACATGCAGTATCAACCTCTGTTACCATACGGTAGTAGTTTTTCATCATAGTTTGATGAAGTGTGTAATTGGCAAATCTCGCTTTCCAACGTGTCCGTCCCTCGTTCCGATCATCAAAGAATGGAGGCATCTTCTCCCATGCTTCCTGAGTGCCAGTGGGAGGTATTGGTATTGTGTCATCTTTGTACAAATCCATACTCGTCTCTTGTGGCATGTATTGTCTAATATCTGAGTCTTTTGCGTGTGTCGCAAAAAATGCGACATTCAAAAAGAATGGCTTGTCTTTAGGCCGAGTAACAAGGAATCGCAGAGCATCCGCTTCATTCTTCTCTGTTATATGCCAAACTTTCTTCCCAATTTTTCGATAGTGCCACCCATCGTCTTCGACGTTGAAATCTATATTCTTTTCCCAGGGTAGATGTATTCCCCATTTCCCAGCATGTCCCACATGATATCCATTCTCTTTTAGTATTTCATACATACTCAATTCCTTCCAATTATCGGGTACAGTATCCATCATCCCTTTAGTCTTTGGAAGACCACTCCAGCAGCATGGCTTTGTCGTCCCATGTCTACTCATGTATTGTCCAGTATACAACGTTGCTCTACTAATCCAACATACGCTAGTTGTGACACAGTTGTGTGTGAAACTTATACCATCTGCGGCAAGGGCATCCAGTACGGGTGTTTTTAATATGGTATTCAGTGGCTTGGTTTTGTGATATGAAGACAGCGTATGATGTGTCCAATCATCTGCGTAGAGAAGTAGAATATTCATTCCTGTTAGTTCGTTGCTGTCATTATTTTCGTTTGTTGGTTTTGCTTCTGAATCTAAATCAGTTTCGAGCAAGTTATTGAATTTTCCTTCTGATTCCCATTGTTGAAACTTTTCATTCATAGAGCGAATTTTCTCTTCCATCTCTCCAATTCGTAGTTCCGTATCTAGTTGGTCTTTTTTTATTGTAAGTGTCTCAATTTCAGACTCTATCTGTTGCTTTAAATTGTTTCTGTCACCGTTAAGGCGTGTTGTTGCTCCATTCACTTTATTCTTTGCCGCTGATACTGATGCCGGAGTCTTAGATTGTTCCAGTAAGCTCAAAAAGCCATTATTTATCACATTTTCCGGTAGCGAGCCGCCCTTGACTACTGCATTAAGATTGATACATACAAGAGTTATGAGTACGATGAATGTACATATCCACAGAATCACTGCCAGACTGCTTCTGATTGTTGGCGACGCCATTTTTTATATATGAGTTGTGTATGAGAAATATTACCACCTCTCAGAGAAGAAACCCCGCGACGACGATTCCTCACTGGCAAAAGAAGACAAAGGCCTCGACGGGAGCTACGAATAGATCAACTAGCGCTGCAACTAGGTACTATGCTCTGAACTTTCGCTCGATCATTGTTACTCC
>JALLBI010000576.1:0-13499 GCA_036940125.1 Mediolabrus comicus
TGATTACTGAATCTCAGAAGATTGCATGCAGTTTCTTCTAAATCTCAGCCCTCCCCCTCGCCTCCCTCCCCCACGACCTTGATGCTACTCTAGATGGGCACATCAACACGTAGAAGTCGCATCGCATCCCCTTCAAATAATGATTGGGCCATAACGGCCGAACCTTTAAATCTAACCGCTTCACAACAAAATCTAACGTTCACAGACAGTCACCATACACGCTCCTAAAAGAGAAGAATACCGTACTAATAACATGGAGAACTCCAACGTGGATGAAGAGATGGGGATAACACCACCACCACCATGCCCCAATGTTTCTGGAATCACCTTCGATAATGCCGTCCTCGCTGCCGGAATCAATACATCTAACAACTCCAAGGTTACTACTCCCAACAGCAGCCCCAATCGAAAAATCAAGAAGGATGATATGAAGGATATATTCCGTGCATCACACACCGTCGGCAGTGTCTCTCGAGAACAAATAGCTCGCATCAAACTGATGCACGATAAGATTTGTGATGGTGTGAACTGGGACTTTAACTATTGTTGCCTTCTCACAGTCGCAAGTATCGTGGCCGGACTTGGGCTGGCTACGGACTCAGCAACAACTGTGATAAGCAGCATGCTCCTCTCACCCATCATGGGTCCAGTAATCGGCATGTCGTACGGGCTCATCATTTGGGATCTGCCCTTGATTAAGCGATCTGTTGCAAATGAGCTGTTGTCTATTGTTGCATGTATCATTTTTGGTATGCTCATCGGTAAGAGACATCATATTACTATATTATTACTAGCTTGGGAGGGTTGTATATTTTTTGAACATGTAGACACAAACACACCATACCATATTGCTTAGCATTCAATTTTCTCCTGTTCCTACTTGGTCACCTGATAACATATAGGAATCACAACTTTCTGGACTGAAATGGCAACTAATTGGCCTACATCCGAAATGAATAGCCGTGCTACGAGAGTTACTTTCTTGACCGGCTTCCCCATCGCCTTCTTTTCAGGGTTGGGAGTCGCTCTTTCGGTATTAGATGATTCCACGTCAAGCTTAGTTGGTGTCGCAATTAGGTAAGAACTGTTTTGATTATGTTTCATTCATGGAGTCTATGCACTGCACCGCTGACATTACTTTGACAACGTTGATTGTTTCTACAGTGCATCACTGCTTCCACCTGCGGTGAACTCTGGAATATTACTTGTCATGGCATTTATTCGGGACGATAAGTGGGGTAACATGCATTTGTTTCAGGCTACGGATGCCTTAGAATATAATACGTTCTCTCAAGCTGCGATCATGTCCTTGTTCCTCACCATTGCGAACATAATTTGCGTCGCTCTGGGTGCAACTCTAATGTTTCGCGTCAAGGAGGTACTCCCAGTGAAAAAGAAAGTATTCTGGGAAGACCTAAAGATCGCTCGAAGGATCTTCCAAGGGCGTGCAACAGATCAAGGAGGGGAGGTGGTGACAGTGAGGAATGCTAGGGAAATGCTACTTAATCCTAGTGGCTCTGAGGACCCAAGTCACTCTGGGGAGGAGATAACCATTCCTGTGCCAGCGCAGTCATCGCCAATTCAATAGCTAGCTAAAGACGTTTGTTGTATGTGTTTCTACCTTAGTGGACATTGTAAAGAAAATGTGAAGAAAAACTATAATTTAGGAATAATTATCATTATGGCCATTGTGAAACATAACTTACGAAGTAGGAGTACAGTTGTCAAGTGGTCATCTGCAGTGTGTCACAAATGACATTTACAACAGTTAAGGTATTTTTGAGGTTGGAGTGCAACGTGGAAGGTGGAAGTTCAAAATCATAAAATCACACAAACACCAACATACCTATCAACTTGGCACAACATAAGTAATACAGCATCTATCATCACAGGATTGCTCGAAGGCAGCAAAGCAGAGACATGATATGGTACTATCATCGACTTAAGAATTAGGCATAATAGTAGTGTAGCAGGTAGCAGGTCGGTTTTGCTCGCCTCAAAACAAGTGAAAGCCGAAGTCGCCTCTGCCGCGCTGGGGGAACAAGGCAGTCCAACTACCTGTGTTCAGGCTGCGATTGTCAAGGATTATGATGCAAACGTTTCTATCATTATTATTAGTAGCCTGTTGGGCTGAATTACCGATTGTGACAGTTGGTGCTTTCGCTACTGTTCAGTTTATTGTCCCGAAGGACGCTGCACATGGCATCTTTATATCGCGATATCCTCATGATCCATCATCTGTAGACGAGATACCATTGCAATTACGAGTTAAGCGATGTAGCAGACCTCTCTTTGCTACGAAAAATAATCCTGTGGTCTCAGCTGCGGCTAAAGGTGGAAGTAGTAAGACCTCGTCTCCTAATCGCATAAAGAAATCACAACCTCGACGAAGACACAAAGGTACAACCAATCGTCCTTACGCATCATATACCACTGAAGAACTCAAACAATTGACCGAATATCACCTATCCAAAAGCATTACATCGAACTACTCCTCCGCCTCCTCGCAGCAATTGCAAGAATTTGCCAAGCTAATCGCAAGTTGGTCCAAATTAAATACCAACAATCGGGGTGAACGTAAATTAGCTGCCGAAATGAGTGAGCAATGTCTACGTGAGCTAATTGAGGAAAAACTAGCGGGTAATGAACGCACAGTGAACGTAATGAGTGCGGACATGTATCACTCGGTAATTAGGGCATGGCTGAAAACCCACTCTCATGTCGATTTAGTGCATGCCACATCATTAATAGATTTAATGGAACGTACTCACAAAGGGGAAGATAAAATATCATCACAATCAATACGATGTTATGCAACTGTAATGGATGGATGGTGTAAATCTCGATATAATGGCGCAGAAGTGAAAGCTGAAGAACTGTTGCATCGGATGAGAGATCGATGTGCTGATGGTGATGTTAATGTACGATATTACAATAATGTGATGAATCGGATAGCTATGAGTGGGAAGAAGAATGCTGGAAAGGAGGCAGAACGATTGCTGAATGTGTTGATAGATGCCTATAACAAGGGGGAGAAGGATATGATGCCAAATAGAAGCACTTTCAATACTGTGATCAAGGCCTATGCAAAATCACCAACAAAGGATGCCGCGAAGGATGCTAGGCGTATACTGTCCATGATGGAAGACCCATCATTATGCGGTTTGCAAAATGCCGCAAAGAAAATTGAACCGGACAAAGTCAGCTGTACTTCACTATTGACTGCCTGGGCAAATAGTGGGGATAGGGATGCGGGTGAGAAGGCTGAGCAACTATTGCAACGGATGGAAGACATGTATTCAAAGGGTAATCGGAGCATAAAGCCTGATACAGTGACCTATAATGCTGTAATCAAAGTGTGGTGAGTCAACGTTTCATATTCTGCCGCACAACTATATATTATGAGTGTTTACTAACAATATTGCAACGTCTTACAACTCTAACAGGGGGAAGTGCGGAAGTCCTCATGCTGGTGAAAGGAGTGAAGCACTCCTGAATAAAATGCTCAAACTAAATGAAGAAGGAGAAGACGATGTTCGGCCAGATGATGTAACTTTCAATTCCGTGATTCATAACATCGCCAATAGCAACGAAGCAGACTCGCCGCAAAGAGCAACACGGCTGTTAGAACGAATGGAGCAGCTGAACGACGAGGGCATTATTGACGCAAAGCCGGATATTATAAGCTATAACTCGGTGTTGAACGCCTTTGCAAAGAATGGGCGACCGGGGGCTGCTAAAGATGCCGAGAAAATGCTAAACAATCTCGAAAAATCTTTTGATTCTGGAGTTTGGAATATTGAGCCAGATGTTTACTCCTACAATATAGTTATAAGTGCTTGGGGGAAGAGAGGAGAAGCACACAAAGCAGTGGCGCTGCTTGATCGGATGACGTCGCGTTCGTTTGAAGGGAAAGCAGTGATAAAGCCAGACACGGCCACCTACAATTCTGTATTGAATGCATGGTCGCAATCATCCGATAGAAACGCACCAGTGAAGGCTCTGGGCTTACTTGAAATTATGTTTCGACTGTACGAGGGCGGTGATGTAACCGCCCAACCTGATGTATTGAGCATTTCAACGGTGATCAATGCATTTTCGAAAAGCAAATTTCCAGGCAAAGCTCGCGAGGCGCGTAATTTACTCCGTAGAATGAAAAAGCTATACGAAGAGGGAGAAAAGAAGATGAAGCCGAACGTGTATGTTTACGCTGCAGTTCTCAATACATGTGCATACGCTTTTGGTCGAAGCGAAGAGAAAGAGGACGCTCTCAAGGTCGGGATTGAAACCTATGAGGAGCTGCAAAGTTCTGACATTGAAGCCAACCATGTAGTTTACGGTTCATTCATCAGATTGTGTCGGAAACTAATGCCGATGGACGATGCTCGCCGGAACCATTTCATTACCCGAGCTTTTAAGCAGTGCTGCGCGGATGGGATGGTTGGCGAGTACGTCTTCAAACAACTTCGTGCTGTTCCTGATGTGTATACGACTTTGCTTCAAGCTTACATGACTGATGCTGACACATCATATGAAGAACTCCCTAAAAAATGGTCTCGAAATGTCAAAGACAGAAGACCAAATAGATACAAGTATGGTAATAGAGTTCGTAAAGCTTAAGGTTCTTAAAGCAGCTTACTTTCGCACTTGGCTTCTTGTCATCGTCGTCATTATGGTGCCTCTTTCGTTTTTTTATCTGGAGTTATTATTGCACTTGATTTGGGAGTTAATGTCATAGGGAGGACTTTCCTGTTCTTTGGCTGCCAAGTAAGGAACAGAGCCCTTCATCTTCACGGACAGTTTGGCGCGTCCCATAGCGTCCCACCATCATCTCTCCCACCACTCACTCCTCCACTCACCACCACTATCAACATGACGGATAATATCAGCCGACCATACGAAAGCACAGTTCACATAGCACTTCCATCAGCACAACATGCTCAGCAATTGAAGGATGTCGTGTCCGTAGATGAGGAAATTAGCAACAAAGTAGTCAAATCTTTTTCGATAGTGACCTCACAGGAGGCAGCTGCTTATGAAGACCATATTGATGGCGGAGCCAACAATTCCGTTGATAAAGATGGAGAAGATTGTAGTAGGCGTGTACTAAGAATGTAAGTTAGATTGCAGATAGTAGCATCATTTCTAAGTTATGAATTTATCTGTCTCACTCACATCTGTTGCAAACACAGAAACTTCATGGCTACTGACGCTAAGATGCTTCGGGTATCAATGTCAACGACATATGATATGATCAATGTTGCTTTGAAATGTTTTCAAGAGTTCGAGGGATAATAGAGATTATCAGTTTGAGAGAGTATGAGATTGCCACTGTAGAAGATTAAGAAATATCTCTACTACAAAAGTTAGCCACAATCTACGACGTTCAAATTTCGAGTTAAAAGTCATTTCAAGTACAATCGTTCTCTTCTGCCGCTGTATAATTCCTTGAGTGAATCCATGCATTAGCACCTGAATGAACAAAATAATCACCAAATATACATGTAAGAGCAAGGCATAATATCAAATCAACACAATACATAACACCTTCATCAACTTGCTTACCATACTTAATACCTTTCAATACCGGGAGTGCCTCGTGTTCAGTTCTGCGATCTTTCTTCTCTGGATCTTCATCCAATACGCTTGGCCAAACGAGTGCATACCCCTTCTTTGGTTGAACTGTAATATCTAAGAAAGGGAACGACGTTCCCCCTCCGTCATCAACATCGTTCAAGTAAAGGAATACAGTTAGCATTCGAACTCCACAAGGGAGCTGTTGCTGGTACTCAATATAATCGTGATGTTGATTATAGAACTGCCCTGGTTCATATCTAAGCAGCTGCAATTCCTCATGATTGTCTATGTGTGTGTGGGTGACTTCGGCAATCCTCTCAATCACGGGGTTGATAATAGGATCGTCATGGCATAATTCTTCATCACACCAAGCATTTTCAGATGTTCTTCCATCGTTCACCTCGTCATCGTGCGTACCATCAGGATTCTCAGCACCTACATCAGAACTACGCTCGTATCCCTTCTTTGCACCAGCAGCAATTAAGGCATCTGCTTCGACGTCACTGACAAAATTTTCCAGCAAAACAACCCAAGGACCATCGATGGCATCGTTCATATTGGCTGCAGTTCCATCACGATTCAACTTTGGACGCGACAAAGCCTTAGGATTGTATTTTGTATACTCTCCTTTCCCATCTGCATTATCAACAATATTTTCGAAGAGCCGATTAAGGTCACCCGGTTTGTAGACGGGGTCATTTCCAGGCACTTCAGGACAACGTAATCGAATATCCAACAGATGGCAATATTGACAAGCTGCCGGACATTCCTTTTTCATGAACTCTTGATTGTCCTCACATTCATCACCAGTGGCAGCCCAAAAGCAACAATCTTCGTGCATATTTTTACACTTGTAGTTATAATTATTGTGCTCCTCATTGCTCCACATTTCCATCATATATTTGGCCGTATTATGGATCATTTCGACTGTGGCCTCATAATCTTTGCTATCCTTGTCTGGTAATGATTGCTCTACGCCAAATTGGGTAGTGTCCTCATAACATTGCATGCAACTCCTTGAGCATGCATGTAGCATGTAATTTGGATTATGTTCACACTCACCCATCCCTGCCCACTCCTTACACTTCAGATTGTGGTCCATACATGGTTGAATTCCCCTCTTTTTCTTCTTCATGGAGGATGTAAACTCATCACACATATCACATTCCAATGGACAGGCGTACTTCATAAAACCGGGGTTGCTTTCACATTCCCCTTGTTTGCGTAATTTTGAGCATTTGCTGAGATTGTTGTCACAATATTTGTCGGATAATTCTAACCACCACTTCTTTCCTTCATCCTCGTCATCATCATCTTCTTCACTGCCGTCGTCGTCGGAAGAGGAATCGTCGGACGAATAGGCAGCCTCGCACACCTCTTCCCCGTCGGGTCCAACGGTGCATGTGACATCGTCTTCGCCAGAGGTTGCTGCATACGAGCAGCTGCTGCAGTGGATCACGACCAGCAGAGCTATGAAAACGACTCTTCTAAGGGAGGAGGAGGACATATTCCACTGATTGAAGGGAGTGGTAATAATATTAGACATCGGCATGTGGTTGGGTTCATAGGGGGGCCGTTGTCATCATTGTCCGTTGCTAGCTCTTAGCTCTTAGTGTAGTTGTTAGAGTTCAAAATCCTTTGAGTTGCAGGAGAAGGGGGAAGCTAGGAAAGGGTTGCTTAGCAGGCAAAAGGAAAAGGGAGAGAAGAGGAAGGCCGAGAAAAACATTCAACTCTTTCATCTCTTTTGGATGCCTTTGCGCTGAAACCAGTGTTTCAATTCATTGCCAAACCACCGTCTCCATAAATGTTGTATTCTGCATTTACCGATCCATTATTCCAAGATGAAGCTTCATTTCCATTTCCTACTCGCTCCAGCAGGCGCTCTTTTCTACGCTGCNGTCCGCAGCTCCGTTCCCTTTCTGAAACTTGCGGTGTGGGCACATACAAGTGTTATGGCGAAGGATCGGAAGGTGGAGATTATCAAGGACCACGTCGAACTTTCTCGATTGATAATGAGTTTTGCGATGTCAAATTTTTGGAAGAATCAAAATTTGACTTGATCAGTGTTGATATCACAGGTGATGAAGGGAGGTTTAGAGAATATGAAATCTGTCGTCCTGACCCACTCAATGGAACACCGGCAATGCCATTTCCAAAATACTATTGTGTCACTACTGTGCGAAACGACGAAAAACACCCAACTGTTTTGATTGACATGACCTTTACTTCTTGTAACAGTTGGACTAAGATTGTGCGTAACCTCAAAGCAAATCCTAACAATAACGATGAACAGGAGCCTGGCGTATTTGAAGTTCGCTGCACCAAAGATACGATGAGTCATGGAGATAGCTTCAAATCTTACGTGTGATGAGGCGTGGCGTGTATTCCTTTTATGTTTGGCCTCAGTACAAGACAAGGCGAACGCAAACATAATTTTGATAAAAAGGAAGACAAATATAAACTAAATGAGGTATCCCGATTTGCAAATCAGTCCGTTGGAAGCTCCTCTTCGCGCCTTACTTATAACAATACAAAGAGTAAGGTTGTATTGAATATAGTTCACAGCTGCCCAACTTTTATCACTCGTCACCCAGGAACAGAAGGTCAAGGAAAGTTACTTTCAGAAGAGATGCTAAGTAAGAAGTACTTCCTCGCTCATTCCCGATCCCAATGAAAGAAAGGTTAACACCGTCGAAACTTCCATACGACACGACCATACTGAAAAGCAGAAGACGGTCCATCCGGTGGAAGGAATGTAGACTCACAAACCAATACATCTTTCTCTTCCTCATCTAAGTATCTCACTGTAACAAATTCACCACCATTCACACTTTTCTTCCCCCGTAATATCGATCGATGCTTCGTACCATCCTCCTCCCACCATGCCTCAACATCCACTGTATCCTTATCCGGATCAACAATAGTTGTATTCACTGGATTATCCGCATCACTTGCCACCAGGGTTCGATTCCAATTCCCCGCCGGATTCATAGCAATAATTTCCAACCTTTCTCCATCGTCAAGTTGACGAATTTCTTCTTTTTGATATTCTATACCATTAACGACCACTTTACGAAATAGGAATGATTGGGAGCAGTTTTTGAGATAGGCATCGTATTCTGCTTTGAATTCAGGAGTTGCAATTGGTGTCCATGTTCCTGAGAGGTCGGTGGTAGGTGATGATGTTGCCTGTCTTGTGGAGAAGGATATTGTTGTTGAATCATCTATGGTTGTATTGGTATTGTTCCTGGTGGCAGTTGTTGCTTTATTGGTGGTGGTTGCATCATCATCGTTGACATCCTCACCATCCTCAATGGGTGCATCGTCAACAAAAAGAGGTATCATCTCTGTTAATCTATCACTTTCTTCCTCTTGCTGCTGCTTTTGCAATGATGAAGTAGAAGATCGCAGCTGTCCTCGTCTTCTATCTCTTCTAAAGATACGCCGAAGTAAATTCATGATACGCTGCCTTTTCCTCATCTTGCCATCAGTAGTACTACTGCCGCCATCAATGTCTGCATTATTTTCCTCATCATTATCGACATCATCTGAGACTGATAGTTTCAATTCGTCACCGCCTTCCCCTGTAGCCATGTGCAACTGGTGGATTTTGTAGCGGACAAGATGAGTAGTAGTATCTTGTGCCCTCCAGCGGTGACACCTCTTGTGAAAACAACTGCTGCTTCGTGGTGGAGCTACATATCCAAAGGAGACCACTGATGGTAATAATGCTGCTGCTACTACTATAAAGAGCAGCACTTTGATGATAACGAGGTTATTATTATTACTGTATCCATTCATCGCTGCAATACTACTGTGGCCGTGGTCATTGTCCGTGCTCTGTGTTTTGTTGTTTTGTTGGGACGTAGATTGTGGTGGTGGGAGGTCTATGGGACATAAGAACGGTAGGAATTGGTACGCTTATGTCCCATAGACCTGATAGGAATCAGTACTTATGTCCCTTAGATCGCGAGAAAGTGACAAACTTAAGGTCAAAATAATGGAATAACACAAGCCCGACCGCTTGAGGCCAAAATCTTCTTAAAACTCAAGAACAACTCTAACACGATGATGTCCAAACTGCCGCATAATAGGTGGTCTCACCATTTCTACAACACAAAATAGTGCCGTTTGATGCTGTAGGGATTGGAAAAGATTCAGTGGGTGCAGTGGCTCATGGCTCATCTCCTACTGAGATAACAAAGATCGCGATTTTTCATGCACATCACATCACGTCGCATCGCAATCGAAAGAGCATCGACAACTGCGTTTACCGCCGTAGCTCTCAATTCACGATGATAATGATACTACGCTGCTGCTGCTGATGCTGCTACAGTAACAACTGCGTCTACATCTGCGTCTGTGGCCGGCGGCCGAAAGCAACTGGAAACTACCAACGCAGAATGTACATCATATCACGTTGCATAGCATCGACAATAAAAGCGACGACAGCTGAGGTGACTGCCGTAACAACTTCGATATTCAAGGTGATATTGGAAATTCGCTGCTACTGCTGCTGCTGCTGCTACTGCTGCTGCTGCTGCTGCTGCTGCTGCTGCTGCTGCTGCTGCTGCTGCTGCTGCTGCTGCTGCTGCTGCTGCTGCTGCTGCTGCTTCACTAGTAACAACTTCTATGGCAGTCAAAACCACAATACATCGGTAATGGAAAATAAGTGCCGATGAGAATCCATCAAGCAACAACCACGGATAACCAAGCGAATAACGCTAGATATGACTATGCTTTGGCCATCACAGAAGTATCAATCAGCAGCGCTACCAATACCGACGAGGCCATATTGCATGTTTAGACAACTGAGGAAGAGGCAGCGAAAGGAGGATCCTATGATTTTGCAGATGCTAATGATCCAGCAACGAACTGAGTTGGGTGGGGTTAGAATACAATTTACTGAGCTCATCCTAAATAAAATCTGTATGGAGTTGAATTTGATGATGATAAAGTTAGATGCACAACAAGCCCAGAGCAGCACGAACATGCACTCTACACTATACTCACACTCTCTACCCTCACATTTGCTGGAGTTTTGGGGCTATTCAAGCAGTATTTTGACTTGTCTATACAATAACCATACTATGAAGATTGATGATGAATCGAATTGAGTAATTGTTTATTGTTTTATATCAATAATTACCATCCAAATGCATCAACACTCTCGCTTTTCTTCACTCACGACCTTTCTTTTTTCTTCTCTCTTTTCCCCTCTTCTCCTTTCTTTTCCTTAAAACTCATCCACCACCACCACCTAAAAACCGTTTTGTTTGGTTTTGAGTTTTGGTGCAGTACATACCTACATACGTATTTAGTAGTATCTATCTATGTACATAGCTTCCTTCTCTCTTGAAGTTTGAAGCTGGGCGCCCTTTCAAGTCGAAATTTTTGGAACTTTCTTTTCAAAATACAATGTGGTGCATGAACATGGTACCTACTACATAGAGCGGCCGAAGATAGACAGCAACATTAACAAAGTAGCAACGGCAAGCATTACTTAGCTAGTAGAAGAGTAGTCCTACATCGTTGTTGGGGAGAATTAAAGAGGAGGGGGCTGATACATTTTTATTGATCCCATCTTAAATTTGACAAGACACACGACCGACTTCCCGTCCACAACATACAGCTGAAGCTCCCCCCAGCACGATATCAAATAATTAGATAGGAGTAAATAAGTCAAACCATGGCAGACCAATCCCTCCAACGACTCAATCGTCTAGAAGATGGTAATAATATAAAATATACCAAAAATCAATCCCAATTATCAGATGATGGCGATTACAATGTCTCCGAGGAACGCTACGGTGGTGGTGTAGCCGACGACGGTGACGGGATGGAAGTTCAATTACGTACTACCGAATATAATACAGAAGAGGTTGATATGAATTCACCCGATTCTCCCAAAAAGATTATTACCGATAGTGCACATGCCACCCATGAAAGCAACCACAACAACGATGATGATGATGACGCCAACAATAATAATAATCCACCATCACCATTCGGGTCATCAGTTTCAAGTGCAGAGAAGTATGCCGATCGTAATTCAGATCCGGGAATTCATTTATCGGAAAAGGATTTGTTACCCGTGTTGCCCGGGGGGCAGTATACCATGGAGGGGGGATTGTATGATGAGCAGGGCAATCCTCCCCCCTTACCTCGTGGTGGGGGAGGGGGGGATGGACAACAAACGAATATTGCTGCTGCGGGAGGTGCCGGTGGTGGTGGAGGAGGAGTCCCCCCTGGTAGCGGTGGTGGAGCGGCTGGACCAACTGGTAATGAATCAGTATCACTTGGCACTGCTACACAAACACATGAAGTACGCATGCCCATGTTATTATCCACATTCAAACCAGCCACGGGATGTACCAACGCCTCAGACTTTATTGTACGATGCTTCGTGGCACGACTTCGATCGGGTATTACGGTTGTTAAGCATGGTCGATCACGATGGTGTAAGTCACGTCTACGTGTATTACACGTCCATCCAGATGGACGATCACTTTCATGGAAACCAGCGTTGGGGGAACCATCGTCAGGTAAACGTCCACCAAAGTTGGATTTAACAACCTGTCGTGAGGTACGACATGCTTGGAGTCCAGATCCGGATAATCCAATGTTTACTGGTACGCCTATATTACGTCAAAAGTGTGAGGCGGCAAATGCACATAAATCATTTGCATTAATTTTTCCAAAGAGGACTGTGGATATTACTGCAGTGACGGCGGATCAGTGTAAGGTGTTAATGGAGGGATTTTCGGCTTTATGCTTTCGATTGCAGGTGGCACAGAATGTGGCGGGGAGTGGTGATGGGAAGAATAAGGGGGAAACGAGTAATGAAGAGGATCGAGCTACGGCAAGTGTTACAGCAAGTAATATGAGTGATAAGGGGGCAAGTCCCAAGTTTGGAAAGAAGCGTTAATGTGTTATGGGTTGGGCTGGTGGTGAATTCGGAGAGGATGTTGTATGAGTAAAGGGATAAAGTATGTAGGACAGGGGAGCGAACTGTGATGTGTTGAAGGAAATGGGCAGAGCAGGTGTTAGTCGCTATGATATATGGGCAAGATGCTACGGGGGGTACATGAAGTGACAAAGAATGATGGAGAGTGCGTGAATGTGTGGTTCATTCATGACTGTCGTTTGAGTGGTCTTAACACTCTTTCGACCTGAATAGGCATGCATTCAGCTTTCTCAAATGTAAATTATTAGGGAGATATTTGTTTTGTCTCGTAAGTTGCTGTAAGTTGTTTAAACTTCTTAAACTTCTTAAACTTGCTGGTTGTTGGGTTTATCTTAATGAAGTTATAGTGTCGAGCCTTCTCTGGAGTTCAAAGTGAACTACATACAGGACACTGACAACGGATTGGTGCGGTGCAACTAAGAATTACATATTGCTAAGTTCAAAGTTGAAGTCTATAATTGCGCATCTTCTATTTTATACATACTTATTAGTGTTTACTGAACATTCATTGTCACCTTTCATTGCGTAGTTCACCTTGACTTGGCAAGAGGATTCGAGTTGCGTGCCACTGCACCATCTTTCAACATGTAGTGGCACGACCATTGCTCCTGCTGTTCTCCCAAGATAAAATGAATTGGTTTGAAAGAAAAGTCTTCATGGGCGATATTTTTTATCTCATTCTCAATACTTCGTAGAGGTGATTGCGATGTTGGAGTAGTGGGTGGTGATTTGGGACTGCTATTATTCCCTAGAGGTCTGGAGCTGGTCCTCTTTGGGCGGACTGGAGTTGTCATATGGCAATGTTGTAAATGCTTCTACGTGTCAGGCTTCGAGGTTTGTGTGGAGTGCTATTGTGCCATCATATTATGTGAAGATGATCTGTGCTGAAAGGAGTCTTGCTTCGGGGCATCGTTCAGGGATTGGAATGTATAGTAGCTCCTGGTGACGGCTCGTG
>JALLBI010000577.1:0-10122 GCA_036940125.1 Mediolabrus comicus
CTCGGCCTTTGCCACCCAATCCAGTTGAGAAGCCAACGTTTATGCCCACATACTCTCCAACAAAGGGAATGGAAGCGGATGGGGTTCAAATAACAATTCAAGGTCTGTTGAACACCTATGGACTAATGTTTCCCTTGTCTAGCGAGGGGTATGATCGCATGGTAGCTGTTTTTGAAAAGACCATTTATGAGTCTGCCAGTGCATCCCTGAGTGATAATCAAATGGTAACACAAGTCAGGGTTCTTGAAATTGAAGGAATCACACCACAGTTTTCGGGAGAATCGCGAAGGGAGCTTCAAAACGTCGATAGTAACACCTTTCAATGCACGATCGTTGAACAGCAGCAATGTTGCGCGAGAGAGCCGCCCAAGGGTCAGGGGAACCCAGCTCAATATTGCGAGAGCCTTGGGTGCAGTATGAATCAATGTCGTCGTGTACGCTTTGACGTAGTTGCGGAACAACACCCTCCGCAGGGAAGCAGCAGGAAACTTCAGTCACAGAATGTAGTGGAAGAACTCTACGCTGCCATCACGCAATCTATTACTGATCAAATAAACAGCGGAGCATTTACGATAAGACTGAAAGAAAATGCAAGTCTCTGTGGTGATTCTTGCATGAAACCTTTTACGAGAGTAACTGTGATTAGCGCAGTGTTTGCGCCTCCAACACTTATTACGGCTCTAACAGAAGCCCCTACACAACGCCCTACGCCTAAGCCAGTAAGAACACCGAAACCTATACGAAAGCCAAGGCCACCTAAAATACTATTTCCGGTGAGTACCTCTTAAGGGCCTACAAGCCTGTGTTGCGCTTTTCATTCATTCTTCTACTCACACATGTTATTTATCTTCAAACAGACGGAATTTCCGACATTATTCCCAACAAGCACTCCTGTAAGTTTTTTGTGTTCTCTAAGTCACCCTCTTTCCCTCATGCTGTTGTAACTAACTCTTTTCCCTTCACAGACCTTCTCTCCAACGCTTTTCCCAACAACATTATTCCCGACACTTTC
Source organism: Mediolabrus comicus (assembly GCA_036940125.1). Classification (NCBI taxonomy): domain Eukaryota; phylum Bacillariophyta; class Thalassiosirophyceae; order Thalassiosirales; family Thalassiosiraceae; genus Mediolabrus; species Mediolabrus comicus. The sequence goes on from JALLBI010000577.1 coordinate 1,013, forward strand.
GCCAACACTTAGGGTGAGTACTTTGTATGTATTTTTGTCTTATTTTGGATGGTTTGAATCATAGTAGAAAAGTTATAGCTCACAAAATTCTTGTTTTGGGCTACAGCCAACTCTTTCTCCAACGATTCCAGTGCCGACTCTGAGTCCTACACTTTCTCCAACGCTGTATCCAACCTTATCTCCAACGCAGTATCCAACCATATCTCCAACCTTATCTCCAACAAACTATCCAACAGTGAGCCCCACGATGAGTCCCACAGAGGATTAGGTTTGCAATTTAAGACGACGATGCGAGTTATGCAAGAAGTGACCTTTGCCCCACTTACCTTTATATACACTTAAGTTTTCAGAAATGGATCCCAGTACTATACAAATATTTTCCCAGAGTCTTCGGGTTGGACGGAGAAGAAGACAATTTCGTTGTATAGAATTATATAGTTTACATATATTACATCATAATCTATATAGATCCCTAACCGCCAATCACAATCGACAACTGCTTGAGGTTGTCATTGATACCTTTACAAATGAATTATCCCCATACTACCTGGTGTGGCAATATGCGCGAAGATTTGTCTATCCGACGATGAAAGGACCCTCAAGCGCGAGTCTTCTTCTGTGTTCAAACTACTACCCGTATCTAAGGATTCGATTTCGACAGACGACCAATGATTACCCGCTCTACTCCAGAAATCATGCAAACTGAGTATAAACTCCAGAGATCTTTCATCGCTTGATACTCCCCATTGGGTCGCTTCTGAATATACATCACATCGAAGCATTCTTGCTTCCCCTCCATGAAGCGAATGGGCGATGAATGATGAATCAATGATAGGACCAAGTCCCCCACCTAACATGTCACCTTTAAGAGCGACTCGAACCATGTTGTGCATGTTTCTTTGAATAGAGTCGTTGTTTTCAGGCATTGTCCAAGGGCATATAGATCCACGGACACTAGCGTCACATATTTGACGCCTCTCCGTAACAATCATTGCAACATCTGAATCTATTGCCGACGATTCAGCGCGCAACTTTGTCAGAAGCTGAGGAACATCATCTATCAGAACGGAAGGCCCAGCGAACACAGCATGTCTTACCGATGGCCCAAAAAACTGCCCTGGAGAGATCTTCGGGAGACTGCTCAGGGCAACGCTCCCCGAAAAAGTATGAAGCCAATCATCAGACGACGTGGATTTCACAGGAATCAGTGTCCAAAAGCCATGGCGAATCATAGAGGGCAAGCTGTCGTCAGTTTCATCAGAGTAAACTTCTCCTTCTGTACGCAGTCGTTGTACAAGCGGGGTGTCTTCAGACACGAACGCTATGTTGCACCTGGCTTTCGTGCGTTTACCTGCGTTGTCATCCGGCAGATCAGCGCCAACAAACGACGCTGAAGCGGTAGCACCCATAACGGAAGGTATTTGGTCTGCATCTTTATCAAGAAGAATTGTAAACATTACAGCGTCGCATCCCCTGGTAACCAAGCGCGAAAGTGATGCAGCGTCATCCCATGCCGATGGGGTGCAATTCTCTGGTTTACTGCATTCACTCGCACAGGGAAATACGGGCGTGCCTTTCAAGCATTCCCGATCAAACGGTGAGCATTCATCTCTTGCAATTTTCGTCAGCGAGTTGTCAAGAAACGAATCAATAGTCTTCTGTTTCGCCGAGACTTCTGGATCATCATTCCCGAAGGGGTCAGAGTGATCACGAAGCCAACTAAGAGTACGAGCAATCCCCACAGACAAAGGAACTTGGGCCTCAAACCCAAGGAGATCCTTGGAACGTTCCGTAGACGCATACGATATTGTGGCCTGTCGTTCAACAGAACGCTTCGGTGGACTTTTGTCGTTGGTGAAAGAGCCAGGAGGGAAATGAATCATCATTTCATCTCGAATTTCCTTCAAGGAAATTCCTTTGCCTGTTCCGACATTGAAGACAACTGGCGGAGGATTCCTCTGTCCAAGTGGACGATATTGCATTGCGGACATAATAGCATCGACCGCATCATCGATGTATACATAATCCTTGATATCTTCATGAAATCGGTTGAAGTCATCTTTTGCAGCATTATTCTCGACATCGTCATCAACACCACGATTTTGTGAATAAAGTTCCTGTGCCAGATCAAACACATCAGTACCAGGATTACTCCATGGGCCATAAACAGGAAAGAAACGCAACCCCACTGAAAAAATCCCATGCGTTGAATGGTATGCACTGGCCAACACCTCATCAATTAGTTTCGATGCACCATGGAGAGATGAGGGAGTAGTAATTGGTTTATCCTCTCGGAATGGAGGCGGATTAGGCTGATGCTGCTGTCCTGCATTATATTCAGGTTTTGTTGCTGTGGAGAGGAAATCATAAACTTCGTACGAAGAGGCATATACAAGTTGCGGAAGACGAGCAGCACCATTTTCCACTTTCCGTTCTAAAATGAGTCGCATTTCCTCCAAAATAGCTTCCATTCGACCTGCCTTGGCACTTCCCCTATTTCGAGGTATGGCCTGATTTTGATTATTGATATCATCATCTGAACAAGAAGTATCGATAGTTGTTTGAAAAATAATATGGGTTCGTTAGTCAAAAGCAAGCAGATTAACTACGAATAACAATCACTGCATAATCACTACAATACAATACACTCATTCAGGTATTGATCGATGAAACAAACATCAATATATATATATATGCATCTATGCACTTACCAGCCAAATGGACCACATGAGTGATATCCGGATTACTCCCAAAGATACCCTCCAACAATGGCAATTCACCAATATCAAAGAATTCTGGTATAGACGGTCTCATATCTGCTCGGTAGAATTTGATGGATTCGATATTGTTATAATTTTGCAATTCATCTAGACCATGAATGACATCAGTATCATCAAGATCATGATTAACTGCCGTGAGTTCGTGAAAGACACGAAATATACGCTGTCTTTTCAATTCAAATAATGACATTCGGTCACTATCATATTTTTCATAAGCCTTCTTTGTCTTGTATGTATCGCCATTATCGTTCTTGGGAGGAGGGCCGTGAAAGACGCCTTCATTGTCTGATTCCATACCCAAATGATCGACTAACAAAAGTTTTTTTACGTTGTAGGTGCGTTTGAGTGCCAAGCTGAGTTCATGTCCGATAAATCCCGCCGCTCCACTGATCAATACTACCGAGTTGGAATCTAACAGCGGAGAAGAGGAGTATTGTTGACTATCATTGTTGGTGGGTGCGGAATATCGGGCGTTGTGGCCGTTGTTTGAATCATTGTTATCACCCGCTGATTGAGGAGGACCGTTGTTGTTGTTGTTGAGTTCATCGTCGTCATTATTTATGCTCTCTGCCGCCGCTACCGTCGTGAAGAAAAAGAAGGATATAGAAGAAGAAGAGCAGCAGACTATGATTACCAGCGTGGCAAACAGCAAGGCTGTCACAGCTGGTTGCTTCGTGGTAGCTGATGTCCTCCTCATCGTGTCATTGTGTAATAAATGTAACAAACAAGAAATAAAAAAATAAAAAGAAAAATTGGTTGAGGTCAGAGTTGGGGAAACGTTGACGGGGTCCCCCCCGAACATGGGAACAACCGTACCATGTACCATAAGTATCCTTTGGAATTTTTCAAACAAAAGCATAGCCAGAGCCAGAGCCAGAGCCAGCAGGCAGATCTCCACCGACAACCGACAACGACAACCGACACCGATCACGGACCAAGCGTAGTCAATAGTAGGTCAATAGTGAAAGCTGTACGATTAATATTATTATTGTATTATACTTACACAACAACATGGTCTCCGACAATACCAAAATAGGCACTGGCCTAATGTTCTTAGGTTTTACCTTCCTCTTTCTGGGCATCCTCTTCCTCTTTGATTCGACACTCCTTGCCCTCGGTGACATTCTTTTTCTCACTGGATTAACACTAACCATTGGGACATCACGCACACTCCGCTTCTTTAGCAGAAAAGATCGTATCCGAGGTATCATTGCCTTCTTTGGAGGGGTCACACTTGTACTATGTCGATGGCCTATTGTTGGAATGGTCTTGCAAATCTACGGGCTGATTTATTTGTTTGGGCAATTTTTCCCGATTGCTGCAGCTAGTTTGAAGGATGTCCCAGTTGTGGGGAGTGTCTTTAGACATCCTAGTGTTGAAGGGTTCTTCAATAGCTTTGGTAGGGGTGGGAGTAGTGATCGGAGAGCTCCTGTGTAGAACAACCTCAAACACGACAATAATGAAGTTATATCTATGATGTTGTGTACGATGCTCTTCTTGGAGGATATCTTGTATGAAATGCGAAAGTGGTCAGCATTCCACACAAAAACGAAGGAGAGGAATTACTATATAGCGAGAGACAATGCAATCAAATCAAATAATGTTTTCTGTGTTACAATATAATTTACAAAAATGAAAGATACGGTTTTGAATTCGTCATTGGAAGACATATTATGTTGTAGACACAGCTTGGAAGCACTGGTTTAGCTAACTGACATTTCATTCAAACAAAAGACTTTAAGTAAGCTAAATAGCTTTAACACCAACAAACACTATATACTTCTTGTCAAACAATCAAAATCTCTAATCTTCTTTGTCTATACGCCGTTCCATCCAGCTTTGGAAGGAACTCAGCATCCTTTCCATTCGTTCTTCTGATGCCCTTATTTCGGTTAGAACATCTGCACGTGACCGTTCATTTGCCCTCTTGTGGCGCAGCTCCATCGTTAGGAGTTCATTCTTCATCCTTGAAGCCATGTGACGTTCTGTGGACATAAGTTCTCTTTTCACATGACATCGGATATGAGTAGCACTTCCCTGCCAACTATCTGTATACTTTGCCGTCGATGGAGTTCCATCGAGGTGTATTCCATCAACGTCCACAACTGCGCACATAAGAATCTCAATAGGATGAGATAACAACCTCACCACACCATTTGCTGCCAAACATCGGCACAATTTGCTTCCACATCCGTTTGTCCCACTGTTTTCAACAAAGCTATAGTATGTCATGTGAGATACAAATGCCATGATCGAAACAAATAAGAACACCAACAAAAGAGCTACTGCTCCTCCAAGGATGCCTCCACTGTAATACGCTCCAAGAGAATCACGGATCCCCGCAGCTGCGAAAAGGAATACCACAAGTGTGCTCGTTAAGAACAATAAAGCTGCACAGTATTGCATGACTGTCCAGCGTTGATCAAACAACCGGCGGAAGGCACGAAGTTCTGCAATATAAACTAGTCTTGAACGGTTTCCATATGCACTGTTTTCTGAGCGGAATGTGACTTGCTTGTTGTAACAATCGATCGCAGTCGCAATTAAAGCATACCCAAGCAAGATGAACGCTACAAATGTGAACGCCACAAATGAAATGACGGAGAAGACGGACTGGTAATCATCAACGTTGAATTGACCAAGCAAAATCGCCCAAACTTGCAAGTACGCATTCTGCTTCTCACAATATCCATTCACGTCGCAATTCTTCCCCGAGAGCATCACGTAAAACATTTGTGAACTCGAGAGTATTGCGAAAAGCAAGAATAGAAGAATCCACCGTAATCCTAGAAGCACCTGCTGTAATAGTTGAACCAAATTGATAACTTGCCAATTAATCACGCTCAACCACGAAACAAGCTTGAGCCACAGAGCACAAATAGCAGCTGCAAGATAACTTCTCATGTAATCATTGACAGGTACAGCTTCGTAGTTAGTCGAAATGGATACTTCCATCCAAATGACTCCGCCAAAAGCTAGCGCGATTGCCAACCAATCAATGGCATCTACCCAACGAAAGTTATTCTCCACAAATGCTTGCCTTGAAATTTTTATCATTGACGACATTTGACCAAATTTGCGAAGTATCGCGTATAGGATACCAATCAAAGAAAGAAAATATGTTGTCATATACTGTATGTTTTGGGCTACTCCCTCCACAACGTGATAGGCAGACATTTGAAACGTTACCAGCAATATCAGCAAGAAAAAGAGGTCAAAGAATGCCATCGTTAGCGTAGGTCGAGATCCTAGCTCTTTGTCCAATATGTGTCGCAATAACTTCGTCTTACTCGCCCTATTCACTTCAGCTGTCTCTTCCAGTGCCAATATGGAAGGTAAAAAGTAATCAAGCTTTGACACTTTATAATAAAGTGCAGCACGATCAGATGGAGATAGTTGCGTACCAGCAAACCGTACCCTTTTAGTGGAGGGAATCAGTGCATTTTCATCCTCATCTTCAGACAGAATTTCAAGGTAGTCCACGCCTCTTCGGGCGACAATCGGGTCTACAGCCTCCAGCATGTATACGAGCCAGTTACCAATTGTGTGCTTCGACGAGATAGCCCTTCTAACAATAGATAGGTTGAATACTCGTGCCTTGACGGGATCACTATCATTGAGTAGAAGCAGTGTCTTCATAAAGGATGGGATGGATGCCACTGATGAAACAAGCGAGTTGGCAATCCACGCAGAATCACCTGACATTGCAGGTTGCGTCCCAGCTCTCCACGCTGCGAACGCATCAGAATCATCAGCACCCAACGGGCCATCAACAGACTCCAAGCCATCGATTATGATGCTCAGCATTCTTAAACTCCATTCTACTACCGGCGGCATTGCAAGGTTGAGAGGGAAGACGTCATCAATATCGGCATCTTCGGGGGGATTAGAAATTACGTCTGACTGCCCAACACTCATAGCGGCTTGCTGTTGACTTGTCCGACTTGCACCACCTCCACCTACTGCGCTATTGTGGTTGACACGGTCATCGCCGCCATCGTCATCAGGTTCATTCCTTGGAGCGGTGGCACTCCAAGTGTTCTGGAATTCAGCTCGCTGCCTTTCTGCTGGGTCATCCAACAAGCCAGAGTCTTGAAGTCGATATGATGCTCGCGATTGTTGTAGCTGACCATTCACTTCGTTTGAAGCCGAGTACGCGCTTCTGAAAGCGCTTGGCAACGATAGATTGGTTAGGACTGATCGCTTTCCAGTCAATCCAGATGCTTCATCTTTATTACCAGCCAATTTATTGATGCGTTCGTTTTCATCCTGACCCATGAGCTGAGACATGCCCTCGACACGACGTTCTGAAAAGGTGGGTTGAGCGGGTAGTGGCCTATTACTACCAGCAGGTTGCTGTCCATCTCTTGCACTGCCCATTCCCAAATTGCTAGATTCGTACCGACCATGAGTATTGTCATTATTTTCCTCATCTTGCATTGCTTCTGCGCCTAGCATACCCGGTACCTCCCTACTAGAATAATCGATCCAATCATAAATTGCATCCACTAAAGGGATTCGCCCAGTCACACCATCCGTACAGATCACAGCGCGGGGATATGCTTGGACTAGCTCAACAACAAACGAATCCAGCTCTGTACGCGGTGAACGTGTAGCGCCACTTCCTCCCAACATTCCCGGCTGCTGAACCCCTACTGCAGTACCTGGTCGAGACACCGCGGCAGCAGCACGTGCAGAGTGTTGTCCGATGCTACCATCATCATAATCCCATCCGGTGCCGTAGCCAATCCCCTCAGCTGCACCGGTAACATCATACCGCGCTTGATTCAAAAATAAATGAATGAGCAATTCATTCCTCCCCAACAAATGCAACGCCAATCGACCCTCGTCATCAGGTTGCGACGCAGATGATTTGCCAAGTGCTAATAATGTCGCACGTAGTTTCGAGAGCGAGGACGACGGAGACGAACATGCCCTGTGTAGATCGGTTGTGTTACCTGCAACTAAATTTTGATTTTTGTGCTCTGGAGAGTGATACTGGCGGTATGGGCTGTTAGCGCTTGTCTCCATCTTCTCAGTGATGCGNTACACTCATGAACATCTCCTTCATGGGAAATCAGGGAAGATCTTGAAATGAACAAATTTCAGTATGATGTAGCCCGACGCAATAAGAACTAGATATCTGCCTACGAAGAGGTCTAGGGCTTCAATAAACTCTCTAAAGATCTGCGAAATTGGACATAATGAGTTTCCCAAGAAGTTATATACACTCTTCACATAGGACATCAACATGACACGAAACTAACATCAACTCACCTTGGAAGCATCACCAACAAGCTTGACGCCTCCACTAAGAATAAGCAAGGGAATCTCTGCTGGTTTCACCTGTTCTAAGTCCAAGAATGGTTTTGATTCACCTTGAGCCTTCTTTATTTCCTCTTCCTTAAAGTCAACAGGAGGACCGACCAATCTCGTCTTGAAGAAGCCAAATAAAGATACATCCAGAGTCACTGGTTCGCCTCGCGCTCGATCAAAGAAAAAACCACCGAATAACCTACACGGACCTCCAACTATCAAATCTCCATAAAAGGCAATGATTTGGATCAATTTCGTCGACCCAACTAAAATGAATGTTGTTGCCAAGGCAAATATAGTCCCAGCCAAGAACGTCTCCACTGTTTCGTGGATGGGTAGTATCCAATTCAGTCCATTCTCCTTGATAAATGGCCCAACAGCTTCGTTGAAGAACGATTCCACCACACACAATTCCAATCTGATTCGGAGCAGACCACCTGCAATAAGCGGTCCATATTCAGAAAAGTTTTCATCCCCAACAACGGCACGTGTGCTTCCTTGCAAGAAGCGGTAGAAGGAGTCCGATGCGCCACATACGGGTTTGAAGTTTTCAGGATTGAAATCTCCGGTGGATAGAGGTGTTGATGCAGCTGCGAATGATGATTCTGGGTTGACCACAACTGTCGAGACTGCGGCGAGAAAGGGTGTCACTGCTTTGGAAGTTATTATTGGCGGCGATGATGAAGAATATCCGCGGTCATAAGTAGCTTCGTTGCTGCCAAAACCGAATGGATCAAATGTTTCCAATTTCTCCTCGGTATTAAATCTTGTTTTCACCCTATAGAAAAGTTGGTGTTTACTTTGTGGTACATTAGCTGCAGTAGTAGTAAAGGATGAAACTCGTGATGATATGCTTGGAGAGAACGCCAACGCAACATGTTGATCTGTCACCGACGCAATGAGGATGAGACCTGCCAAGAAAATCATCATCATGGAGCTCTAGATAAGTGAAAACAAGTGTTTTTGGGTAGAGATAAGAGTACTATAATATGAGGACGAGATGTTTCATTTGAT
>JALLBI010000578.1:0-11672 GCA_036940125.1 Mediolabrus comicus
CCTTGGCCCTCTTCTCAGGATCATACACATAACACAAATCAATAGCCTCCAACATGGCCTTGATAGCCGGATCATCACTCTTCAAATATCTATCATCAATTTCAGGTAATTCACCCCGCATAATATACTTTTGTGCCTTTTTCGTACTGGTCCTATGCCACACCTCATGTCCATGTAATATATGATATATCAATGACCCCATTGCCCAAACATCTATGGCAGAAGTTTCTGGTAAATACTTGTATTCCTCTGGACTACGATATGCCGCATCATTAACGCCAATAGTGTAAGTGCAAGCTGTATCTGGCTGAGTTGAATTCCGTCTCAGAAATCTTCCTCGATTAAAATCACCCAATTTTAATACCCCATCCATAAAGAGATACTGATCTGCCTTCAAGTCACCCTGCGTTACCGCAGACAATTTCTCCCCATCAATATCATGTACAGCTGCCAACCCCGCCGATACCTCATATGCATACTGTAACTTTTGTACCGATGACAACTCATCTTCATCACGATGCAATTCTCTACTCAATGTCCCCCCATCTGCATATGGAACTAACACTAAAAATCCACAAAAGCCATAAATATTCATGACAAATTTACTTTTGGTAGAACGTTCCAATATCAATCCATCACGACGTACCCGATCAAAATTACGATCAGTATACTTCGTCCCCTCTTGTAATATCTTCGCTGCCAATTTGGGATCATACCCATACCCATTATTACGGAACTTATCTTGTATAGTAAATATATCATTATATCCCCCTCCAGTTAGATATTGAAATTCAGATGTACGGACCTTACTGTAAAAATCTAGTTCATGGATGGAACTGCATGTGGGGAATGAAGTAGTTTGCCATGATTGCATGGGTACACAATCATTTTCGTATAGTGGATCACGATAGTCGTAGGAGGGACGTGTTTTATAATTATCATCATCCGAGTTGTTGTTGGATAAATCTTGAGAGTTTGTTAGATATTTTGTATGTTGAGTTGTAAATAATTTTGTGGAACCATTTTCATTGATGGCTATTATTCGAGGAAATGGATCTTTTCGAGTATCCTTCTTGATGGTACGTAACATTTTTAACTTCTTCGAGTGAGGCTGTTGCTGTTGTTGTTCGTGATGATGTGCTGGCCGTAGCATGGCATGCTCTGCCTGCTGTTGTCGCGACATGCTTTTATTTATCAGTGATGCTGACATGTAAATTAAGATACATGAAAACAGTGTCAATCCTAGTAAAAATACAGGCAGTTTTGTTGTCATTGTAGCAATGCTCCTGCTGTTATTGAGTGATGATCTTGATCTTCCAACTAATCTCCTCTNTGTAGCAATGCTCCTGCTGTTATTGAGTGATGATCTTGATCTTCCAACTAATCTCCTCTGTGTCATTTTTGAAACAAACGGAGCGGAGCTATCGGGCAAAAAAATGTGTCCGCCGCTTGCCGCCGCCGAGGTTCACAATCTACAATCTACACCACGATAAAATACGAACTTCTCCGTTGCCCCTCTCCCATGAGAGAGAGAGATGATTGATGAGATGCACTAGGTATCTAACCGAGAGGTCACTCCACAACCAGGAAGGAAGCAGTGGAAGCAAAGACAAAGATCCAAACTCCAAACTCATAAGTGAGAAGAGGAGGGTGAGGTGAGAGAGAGAGGCAGAAAGTTCTCTCTGCTCTCTCTTACTCTCTCTCTTCTTCTACTTTTAGGGTTTATCCTTAAAATAATCTATCGGGAATGGTAGATAATTTCCGTGGACACTTACTTAGAGGACAATTTTTGGTTTGATGACGTCAGTTCCGGCCTTTTAGAAAGAACTACCTGCACAACGTTTCATCTCTACATTACCATCCTTCTGCATTCGGCATACTCAGTGAAAGAAAATTTTAATAACACAGAACTGTCTGTCTGTAGATATCAGCTCTTGAAACCGTCGAACCACGACTAAGGAATGGCAATCTTCTTTTTCAGATGCACAAATTCTCACAAAGTCACAAAGGTAAAGGCTGCACTGAAAACTCCACATTCGCCGCACGTACGCGGTACGGTGGCTGCACATTTTCTGTAATGTTTCCTACTGCCCTCCATCCCTAACTCTACCTAAGCCTAAGCCGACACCTACCTTCTAAGTCTAAGCCGCCACGACAGTCACCACAACCACAAACGCACAAACTATCAGTTACGGTTACGGTTATATACGGTCATAAGCACACGCACACACAAGCCAAAGCCGACCTCCTTACAAGAAGATGAAGACTAAATCATCTGATAAGTTATCACCCAAACTGACAGATGTCAAATCCGTGCCTTCGCAAGTTTCAATCGTGATGGAGGAGATGCAATACTCGACGAGGTGTCTACCGAACACCAAGCCACTTGATGGTGATGGCTCTACAAAAGCAAAAGATAGAGATAGATCATTATCATCAATAAGTAGTGCAAGTACAAGTGCAAGTGCTCATTCGTCACGGATACGTCAATCAACAGCTTTACCTCGTCGTTCTTCTTCACTAGACATAATCAACTCCTCCAAAGCACAACGATCATCCCGTAGTGATATTGATATGAATCTCGCCCAAAAGAGTAGCAGTAATCACCGCCGTACACTCTCAAGGAGGTCTACTACATCTACTGCCTCGTCTACATTGGGTAGTGTATCGGGTAGCGATATTGATGTAGATGTAGATGTAAAGCCATCAGTTCAACAGAATGCCCCCAAGCCTTGGCCCAAACTTTGTATGAGTAGGAGCCTCATCTCAGAGACACATGAAGGGAAGTTGGTGACAAAACTATCAAATAAACAACTCCGAGTACTCACGTGCAGGATTATAATTGATCCCGAAGACCAATCAAGAGAAGAAGATAAGTACAAAGAGATTTATGAGATTGATGCCAACGCACAAAACTGCCATAAGGGCATACTCGGAAAGAGAGAGGATGTGATGCACATTACTAGGGTGGAATCAACCTCTTCATTACCTAAGCCAGCTACTGAGTTGCTGCAAACCGTCAAACGTCGTTCGAGCAGAGCACTTTCGGCAGCACCACTTTTCACATCAAATGCAGACGAAGATGAAGATACTAACAATGGCTGCGGTACTAGAGCATGGCTGTTCTTCTCTCGTATCTGCACACTCTTCCTCCCCGATTCACTACTCTGCTTGGTTGGTAACAAGGACATGGACGTGAAAGAGCTGAGAGTTATGAAGCAAGCGTGGAGAGAAAAGATTGCTTTGTGCATGATTATGGCAAGCTCGAGCTTTGGCTTTCTCTTCGTTTGCCTTATCCTTCCCTCATGTATACTCAAATGTGGAAAGGAAACAACAAGTGACATTAACATGGGCTGTGCTTTCTTCAATACAAGGATCGTGGATTATACGTTATGTAAGTGTGAAGGTAGTGGCTTACTGTACGCCACTCATTTTATTATATTTTGCTAAAACATCTTGTGTACAATCTGTTCTCTCTCGTCTGCCACAAATTGCCAGGCGTCATAATCGGTGTTGTACTGTCTTTTCAATTTTGTGCTTCGTTTATACTAGCATACAAGAAGAAATCTATCATCACAGCAGATACAACCGCGTCAAAAGTCCTTGTGGTAATGCCATGCTATAACGAAGGCTTGTGAGTATGGTCTTATCTCTTTTTTGTTTATTGTCTTGAGCGCAAACCTAACACTTGTTCATCCTTGGTACAAATAATATTATTATAGCAAAGAGCTCAACAAGACAATCAAATCTGTCGCCGATACGACATACCCGGTCGAGAACAAGGTTTTCATTGCCATAGCAGACGGTCAAATCACAGGCAAGGGTGAGCCAGCTTCAACTCCAGAGATTTTGGGTTGCATTCTGGGGTATGATGATAATTCCGAATCTCAAAATACCTTCCACAAGTACAAGAGTGTAGGAACAATCACAGATAATTACGCACAGGTACATTATGGAACTGCCGCCAAAGGCCTAAAGTATCTCGTAATTGAAAAGCTTGGGACGAATAATGAGCGTGATTCGCCTAGAGCTGGGAACAGGGGTAAACGTGACTCACTTGTCATCATGATGGGCTTACTGAATCGAGTACACTATGGAAAAGATCTCACTTCTTTGGATATTGCCATAATTGATGCTCTAGAGTACTTACAAGTCTCAGTTGATGACGTGGAGCACCTCTTGGCAATTGATGCTGATACTCGTATAAGTAAGGAATCAATATCATATATGGTTGCTGCTATGAAGAAGGAAGATGATATTCTAGCCCTCTGTGGAGAAACAAAAGTTGAGAACAAAACGCAATCGTGGGTGACAGGTTTACAAGTATTTGAATACTATCAAAGTCATCATATGAAGTGAGCTGATTGTATTGTGTTGTATGCTGTTAGTTCGATCATTTGTCACATATCTGACATATCTCTCTTGTCGTCATTTATCAGGAAAGCATTTGAGGCAATGTTTGGTTGCGTAACTTGTCTCCCTGGATGCTTCACGATGTATCGTCTTGCTTCACAAGAAGGTCAGCCACTCCTATCGGCAGATTATGTTTACAACAACTATTCTACAAACAAAGTAGAGACTTTGCATGAAAAGAACCTGTTCCATCTCGGTGAAGATCGATACTTGACAACACTGTTGCTGCTCAAGTTTGACGATATGAAGCTATCGTTTAGTCCTGAAGCAACTTGCCATACAGTTGTCCCCCACACATTCTCTATTCTTCTCAGCCAAAGACGTCGTTGGATAAACAGTACGTTTCATAACAGTAAGTCGCTCAAAGTATTGGTCGTTTTATCGCTTCGCTCGGAAAACTCACAATCCTTTTCGCTCCAGTGATCGAACTCCTCCGGGTGAATACCATGTGCGGCATCTGCTGTTTTTCCATGCGAGCAATCATTGTTTTAGACTTGATCTCTACCTTCCTCCTACCAGCATGTATCTTTTACATTGGGTATCTTTGCATCATGGCCTTGTTTTGGGCGGAGATTCCACCAATTATGCTCTTGATCACGATTGGCCTCACAGTCCTCGTTCACATTGCTGTCTTCTTGATTCGCAATAGATGGGACTATTGGGTGTGGTGCGTGGTATACTTCTTAGGTGAGAGCAGCACACATGTGTGTGTAATCATTTGTGTTGCATTTTCACACAAACAACCTTATCCTTTACTTGCAACGAACTTTTGTGGTATCCATAGGTGTTTTGCCGGTGTTTTATTTCATATTACCACTGTACAGCTTTTATCATATGGACGACTTCAGTTGGGGTACAACTCGACAAGTTGGGCAAAGCCAAACCCTCACACGACAGAGAGCTGTTCGCAACTTAGTAATAGACGAGTCAGATTCTGAGATGAGTAGGTATGAAGAGATTGACTTCACTAACGAGTTGGAGTTAGATGATGATCTAAAGGATATGTTTGCTAGAGTGCGTGTTTGTCATTAGGCTAGCTCCTTTCATTTTGGGTATAGGGTTAGGATAGTAATTTCTGTATAAAAACATATTGCCTGCAGTGGTCTCTGTATTAGTACCACCTACCTCTCGTCATCATCTCAACTCTAAGCTATTATTCCTCATCATTTAGTAGTCTCGTTCTCTGTCACCAAAGAAGTCCTTCAGGGAAGATGATTTCGTTGGTCTCTTCTTCAGCGTGGACTTTGGAGCAACGCTCTTCTTCTGACCAAGCAATGGCCTGGAAGTAGAGCTGAACTGTTGCCGAGGCTCACTTATTTCCTTTTGTCTTTCGAAGCCAGCCAGAATGGCAGAAGCCTTGCGTTTCGTACTTTGTCTATCTTTTGGGTCTACTAGGTAGGGGCGTTTAAATGATGTGTTCATGACTGATGAAGACTTCTTCGGTGCACTCTTCACGGGCGTGTTGGGCTTTCTCTCGTTGAGAACATTTTCTGCATGGTTCGAATCATCTACAAGATCAATAATGTCGACGCTTCTACTGAGCATTTCATTACTCTTGAAATGCTCAGGTGGCGAAGCTGATACTCTCCGAGGTAACCCGTCTTCTTTATTCGTTTGGTTGAAGTAATTGCTCTTATTCCTCTTTTTTGATGGTCTAGTCGGAGGAGACTCTGTTACGTACTCAAATTCATGTTTGTTTGTCGGTTTGACTACTACCCCTCTTGCTTCATTCGTCTCTGGCAGGGTAGACTCGGTTCCGCCGTCGTCCAACTCCGACGGTTCCAGAGCTTCGCTTTCATTCTCTTTCAACTCTGTGCATTCAATCGATTGATCTTGCAGCGACTGCTTTACAACCTTTGGCTTTGATACCGATGGCACTCCATAATCAAAGTTCATTCCTACTGTCGCATTGGGTGAAAAGAATGGTGATGCCAAATTTTGGTTGCTGCCTTTCGGTCTAGTATTGACTGGAGTCTTTTGGGGTTTGGACTTCGAGTCGTTGTGGGCAAACTGCGCAAAAGGATTTGCTTTTTCCTCCTTAGCTGAAGATTTATCACTTGCTGTTGCTACTGTCGTCTTGGTCAAAGATTCGTAAGGGTTGTTCTTTGGTATACTCTGTGCGGAAGGCTTGCGTTTTGATAATGTCGACCAACTAGTTCCCTTCGAAGTAGGCTGATTATTCAATTTCAAACCTGTCGCCGCTCGTTTGTTGTTGCTCAATGATTTCGTTCCTCCCAGTGTAAAACGACCATTACCACCCGCTAAGAACTTGTCCAGAGCGGTCTTCTTCTGCACCACCGGTGCTGGGGCAGCTGCTTTGATCTGATGCTGACTTTTGTTTGCAGGCTTATTATTGTTAACGAAGGCTTTGCTTCTAGCCGTCGTCATCCACCCACCCGTGCTTGTTTGTATGGGAGGTGCTGGCTTATGACATCGTTTCAATGCCTCTTCGGGAGATCCCACGAATGCCAAACCAGATTCAAAACGTTTTAGGCACGGCTTGAATTTCTCCCCAACTTCTAAATTGTTGACTTTGTCATCCTCTGACTTGTGAGCCACAAGCGGCACTATTTCATCGGTATCTGCCTCCTTCACCAAATGATGATAGAATACCACCTCACTCTGAGAAAGAAGTTCTTCATATTTTTCTCTCCTTTCATCGTCCGATCCAGACGGGAAGATAGAGTCTAAAAAGTCGTCTCCAGCAAAATCATCATCACAATCCTCTGAATCTTTGTCAGACGTGACATCAGCCGCTATCTTGGCACCCCTCAATATTCTAACGAATCTTACGCTTGGATCACGGTGTGCATTCTCCTTGACCAGCTTAAATGCGCCAACGGGGCCAACTTTTGATAATCTGTTGGCCACATAATCACACCCCGATAAAACACACGCCTGAACGAAGAGACGTACTCCAGCACCTGGGTTGGTAACCTCTCTATTGGCAATGGCACGGAGATGTGATAGGAATTCACTACCAGAAGCCTTCTTGGATCGTCCTCCACGACCACCACCACCATTATTTATGCTTGAGGAAGGCAATGGTAATGTCCGCCGGATGGGTGCAAATAGCATGTTGTTATCGTCACCATAATCTACCTCTGAGGGATGCACTTCATCATCACCCATGGTGCTATTTGCAACCTTGACTTTCTTCTCTCCAACTTGCATTGTTGTTAATTCATTCTAATCATCACTACTACTGCTACTACTACCATCATCGTCATCCTCTTCCCCATTCCTTCTTCTTCTCCTACCACCATTCTTCTTACCACCACCACCACCAGAAGAGGGTAAAAACTTGTCATTCAACAACCAATCCATAGTAACAACATCACACGAACCATCCTTCTTATCCAATTTATAAATAATTGGGAATGGTTTACGACATACTGCTGAATATACTAACACATCGGAGTCTTCAGTAACCACGGCATGTGTTATCCCGTCAACACATAATTTGGCCAATTGTGAATCAGCCTCATATGGTGCAAATATACATTTTACAGGACCATGCTTACCCCATTTACGTTGTACAGCACCACATACCACACGTGCCATTAATTCAGTAGACTTGACACATAATTTATACTTCTCATCAGCCTCCTTACGTCGTCCCATTGACATTAATTGACGTGCCTCTTGTAAATTTAATTGACGTTTATTTTCACGGTCGGCATTGGTACCCGATTTTAATGGTACACGCACCCCATCAAAGACTAAATATATAGAAGATATTTTAGCATCACGTAATAATGATTCACACCGGCGTATTATATAGTCGGAATAACACTTTTCGGCGTGAGGGTCACGTGTATTATTTTCAATGGATTCTACTAATTTGGCGGAGCAGGTGTACCCTGCCTTGTGTAACCATGATGATGCATCGATGGCAAGAGATTTGTTGGCAAATTGACGGATGTTGTGTTGAATTTTTATAGAGGCGGTATTGCCATTGTTATTGTTATTGTTGTTATTGATATTGGAGTGGTGTGTTGGAGGTGGCACGAGAAGAGGGTGCAGGTTACGAAGGAGGCCTTGAATTCCCATGGTTGTTGGATTATTTTTAATAACTAAACAATGACGGCCGTTGCCCCGACAATGCTTTCTCTAGAGTCACTACCCTCCCTCTGGTGTGCTGTGAGGCTATTATTCCATGAGACTATGCTGCCCTCCTCTTCAAAGATAGAGTACTACACCACTTTGTACAACGTAAAATAATTATTGAAGTGCCACGTGCTCTCCTGTTCAACCCAACCGAATAAAATAAGCATGGTGTGGCAACATCGATATTTATTTCGTAATCGGGCTTATAAGACATAATTTTTTGTGATATACCCTATGATGCGCCAAATAAATTTGAAACAACAACAGGAGAAGGGAGAGAAGGGAGATGACACATCTCCAATGCAACGCAACAGCTCCGCTCAATCTAATCTACAGATCTCACAGGATCTCAAACTATTAATAACGGTAACAATTACAAAAGCACCTACAACTCATCTTCTTTCGAAGTAAATTTGATTATAGTAACACTAATAAAAAGTTCCCTTAGCCTTTTATCTGTTCCATGTCATCAGTTATCAAAGAGTCTGTTTCTCCGATAGTTGCGGAGACTTTGGATTCAGACTAAGTAGCCAAGAAGTCTATCCTGTTTTTCTGCTTTCTGCCTCTCAGCACTTTTTGTTGCATCCGCAGCAGCCTGGTGTGCACGCAGAGCAGCGGCATAATCTTCTTTACAGACTATCCCATGCACAAAAAGGTCTTTGATGACTTTCAGCGAAGAATCATGCCCTAGGTTGGCAGCAATGATGACATGTTTGGCTGCTCTATCGGGCCTGTTATTTTCCTCCTCATAAACTGCAAGAATGACTCTAGCATCCGGATGACCACCAATTGCTGCCTGTTCCATGTGGCAAACTCCCTTTTTCTTGTCCTGCTCGACACCATCCCCATGGTAATACATATCTCCCAAACAAAAATGCGCTGTAGTATCCCCCAATTCAGCTGCCTTTGTAAAATATTCGAATGCAGTTTCATAATCCCCTTTATCGCGACGCTTCTTACCCATTTGGCACATTGCAACTGGGTCATTTTTCTTGATTCTTTCCATTAACCTCTTATTTGTTTCTTCACCCGATTTTGCCGATGGTTCTCGACAAAATGCGCATCTAAGCTCCAGCCCCTGCTCAACCTCACGCTTCTTATTGACATAATCACATCCCTTGCAGATTAGTTTGCTGCAACATCCCATCAACGTTGATTTTCTGGGATCAATTGGCAGCGGCAAAAAGCAGAGAGGGCATTCCCCATGATAGCTGATATCGGGCTGTGTAAATAATTGTTTATCATGCATCTCTGTCAATCTCTTCTTGCACTCCTTTTCATGCTGCTCCCTATGATTTACCTGACAATTATCGCCGCAATATTTCACAAGATCGCAGCCAGCATTGCAGTCCGTCAATTTGATATCATCAACTACAGCGATGCCACAAGAAACGCAAACTTCGCCCGACGACGATGCCTCCTCCCCCTTCAACTCTCCTGCTTCCAGCTCCTCTGGATTAGCGCTCATGATATAACAAATTATTATAGATAATTCTATTCGAGAACTGTACTACGGAGCGACGACGTCTCTCCTTCCTAATTCAGCGCTCCCTCTTCTTCTGAATTTCATTTTGGATCTTTTGGAGGATGACAATGACCCGTGACCTCAATATAATTTGCTGTAGAGAATTGTAGGAACTGGTACAAAATAGTGCGCTGTAGGACGTATTTTATCAAAGGCCTCGCGCTATACCATAGAACACCACTCAATCACAACAGATCTCTAATAACAATGGTAACAATTACAAAAGCACCAAGCCGGCGGAATGCCCGCATCAAATTGGTAGCTGCCTCCTCAGCATTATTCTTACTCATTGTAATTGGAATTTATTTGCTCCAATGGTTCTTTCTCCTCTCCAGCGGCAGTCAACAACAACACAACAACGTGGGTAGTATCAAAGGATCACCACAATCCAAACAACGTATCCTACAATCACTCACAAAATTATCACAATTGATACCGCTTACATCATCTCAAAATAATATTCACAATCAGGAGGAATTATTCCTATCTAGAGCACTCATGGAATGTTTACCTGGTCGAGATGATATCGGTAACGATATCAATCCGACCACCAATCGCAAACGAGAGTGTTTACGTCATGTACCACTCGGTAAAAAACATATTGACTCAGGATTTGATCTAGAAGAACGGATGAAACATCAACGTCCACGTATTGGAATTATGATAACTCCTGGATATACTTCTCTCACTATGGGCAATTGGATTAAACATGCATTAAAATTAACAGGAGAGAAAATTCATATGGATATTGAGATACTAATTACAAGTCATGTGCCCGTGTATGGGTATGGGAAGAGTCATGGATATTCCAAGTTGATACGGTTGGTTACCCTTCCTTTACCGCTGGCGGTGACTGATGCTTATTATTACTCTATGAATGAATTGACCGATGAAGTTATTAGTAATAATGAGAGCAACAATGAATTTGTCATTCATAATCTTGATACAACATTAGACGAACAAAAATTCAAAGACACAACCAAACCATCATCTCAAACAATCGGGAGTATAACTGAATTATTACTACGATGGCATTGTCGCTTGTCACATGTAGCCGCACACACTGCCGAATTGACATTAACACTTGATAATCTATTGAAACATCCTACCGACACGTTAGAAACAATATTAACATTTGTTTGGAGACAAGATTGGGAGTGGGAGGGTCATAATCATAATAATCAAAGAACAACAACGAGGAGAGAGGAGGAGGGGGGATTGTTTCCAAAGATATGGAAGGGTGATGCAGAAGAATTTGTTGCTTCAGAGGATGGATCGTTACAACCGTTGTTGAATCAACTTTCACTTCTGTTGCAAGATGATTTATTAACATCATCATCATCGTTTGGTGAAACTATGAGACAATCATTTGTCAATGAAATGATCAAATCGAAGGATTTAACATCATGGCCCTGCCCCTCCTTTTGGGATGGAGTGGAGACCAGTGTTTTGTCACAGATTGCTAGTGAGATGACTCCAAACTGTAGAGATGGAGATCCATATGCAAGATGTACAGTGAATAAAGATCGATGTGAAATGAAGAAGGATGCAGAATGCAAGTAGATGGTGGCATTATTTTCTTATTTTAGTAGTAATCCCCATTTATATTCTACTCAATGTCTTG
>JALLBI010000579.1:0-14473 GCA_036940125.1 Mediolabrus comicus
GTATGAGTGTAGCAATGGTAACTGGTGATGCACTGTTAACAGCAATTCATGTTGCCAAGGAAGTGAACATTTGTGACTCGGGGAATACTGATGAAGAAACATCGGCTCATTTGCTGGAGACGAACAAAGAGGTGCAAGCCTTGCTTGAAGCAAAAAGAGCCCAGAATGGAACACAAACAACGCCCGCGCAGAAGAAGAAGGCTTCTACTGAGAAACCTATCCTCATTCTCGAACAAGACAAGAATGGGAACATGTTCTGGCAAAGCTACGACGACGACAGTCGGGTTGCAGACTTTGTTGCAACTGATGTTCCAAATCTTGCCAAGTCATATGATCTAACTGTGACGGGGACTAACCTTGAGGCAGCATACGAATATGACGCTGCTACAAAGACAATCCTTTCTGATTTCAAGGTGTTTGCTCGTATGAAGCCCGATGAAAAGGAGACTGTTATTGAATGCCTCCATTCGGTCGGTAAGCTTTGTTTGATGTGTGGGGATGGTGCCAACGATGTGGGTGCTTTAAAGCAAGCCGACGTTGGAGTTGCGCTCCTTTCAGGCTTTGGTGATGTCAATGTAGACAAGGGAGAAGACGGAAACAAGAAGAAGAGTTCTAGCGATGCATTGACCAACGGTGAAAACGACAACATCACCGTCATATCGGCTCAAGACTTACAGGCTGTGCGTGATGGCCCAGTTTGGCTTCTGAAAATGAAACTTAAAGCACTCGGCGTCGACTTGACCAAGTATCCAGAGCTGACAGAAAAGAGTGATCTACTCAAGCTCTATGTGATCAAAGGCAAGGAAGTTGCAATCAAGGTTCGTGAAAAGAAGAGACTAGCCGAAAAGACAAAGAAAGCCAAGGAAGAAGCAAAAGTCAAGCAGCGTGAACTCGTCGCTACAAAGCAACAGAAAATGGCACTGCGTGTAAAAGAGTTAGAGGAGCAAGGCGTGCAATGGGCACAGTTTAAAGCATTACAGGAATTCATGGCATCCGAGAAGGCCGATGCGCAAAAAAGAAAGGCCGAGTTGGCAAACAAACACTCGGTTGCAGGCTCAGCCTCGTCAATAGCTGCACAGTTGGAAAATTTGGAAATGGACGAAATTCCCATGGTTAAGGTCGGCGATGCTAGTGTTGCAGCACCCTTTACGAGCAAGATGCCAAGTATTCGGAGCTGCGTTGATATTGTACGTCAGGGACGATGCACTCTCGTGACGTCTATTCAAATGTACCAAATTCTGGCATTGAATTGCCTCATCAGCGCATATTCCCTATCCGTTCTCTACCTTGATGGCGTCAAATATGGAGACTCTCAAATGACTGCAATGGGAATCCTTGGCTCCATCTCCTACATGTCCATGTCTCGAGCGAAGCCTCTTGATAAGCTGTCAAGTGTTAAGCCCTTGACCTCAATCTTCCATCCGTCTCTATTTATCAGCCTTTTGGGTCAGTTTGTGGTTCACTTGGTAACAATGATGTGGGCTGTTCATACTGCCAAGCAATACTTAGAGCCTGATTGGAAGGTGGATCTTGACGGAGAGTTCAAACCAGGTATTTTGAATTNCTGCCAAGCAATACTTAGAGCCTGATTGGAAGGTGGATCTTGACGGAGAGTTCAAACCAGGTATTTTGAATTCCGTAGTCTTCTTGATCAGTAACGTTCAGCAAGTTACAGTATTCGTTGTCAACCTTCAAGGCAGGCCATTCATGACAGGTTTGACGGAGAACCGATCCTTACTCTGGAGTCTACTCGCTTCATTTATAATGACGTTCATGTTCGCTAGTGAGTCTGTCCCTAGTCTCAACAAATACTTTCAATTGGTTCCTTTCCCGAACGACGAGTTCCGAGACTTCATTATCAAAATTCTTGTCGCAGACGTGTCCATCTGTTTTGCGTTTGACCGTTTGATGAAACTTGTGTTCTGTCCACAGATTTTAAAGGCCAGTGTAGAAGGAACAACCATGAAAGATGTGATGGGCTTGGCACGAACATTTCTGGTAATCGGGTTCCTCGCGAACATGTTCCTGGGAAATAACGAGCTATGGGATGAATTAATGGAAGAGGAGCGAAGACTGGCGGAGGAAGAGGCATTGTTTAATGCAACAAGTAGTAATGAAACTGTGATGGCTGCTGTCAAGGATGCTGTGGCAGCATGTGTTGGCAGCCATTGTGACAATGAATCCGGCTCAAACATGAATGATGAATTTTAGAACAACAACTACGCTTATGTAAATATCAAATAATAACGTTAGTTGATAGACCAACGTGGTGTGTGTAGATGAGTAGAAGTTTGTACCATGCTCACAAGTACTCTTCAAAAGTCAAAAGAAGAGGTTTTGAGACTGTGACATGTACCGGGTTTTGAGACGGGTTGTGGTGAGTGACGCCCGCAAATTGACCAAAAATGCACGCACAAACACAAAGCAAGAAGGAAGAAGAAGAGGAAAATACAAAGCACCTGTCCTAAGTATCACGCAAGCACTTTATCACAAAGTATCCAATATCCAAGATGAGTGAAGCTCCCTATGTCTTTGTTCAGTGCGACGCTAACGGCTGCGAGAAGTCCGATGGTCTCAAGATATGTGAGTTGCGAAGAAGAACATTTTGCTCTATTATTTTTGCAACACATGACATCACGTGTGATGTGCTGCTTTTCTTCATATATTTTGTTGTTGTGCAGCTCCTCTGAATGTTAGAGTCTCCCGTTTCTCTCCTTTTTCCTTCACGCAGGCGGCAATTGCAAGTGCTATGCCTTCTGCAGTCGAAAATGTCAGGCCCTATTCTGGAAAGCTGGGCACAAGAAAGTTTGCGACTCTCTCAAGCATTTACGTGAAAATGGTCGGTCTGTTGCCGATATCCGAGAGTCAGACGGCGACCCAAATGAGTCGGAGATGGTAAATATTAACCAAGTTCCCGTTGTGACGCCTTGTCAACCGACCTGTGCAATCGAGGGCTGCAATTGTGTGACGAAAGAGGGCGACCCGGCCGCCATATATAAGAAGCTCGATGGGGAAAGATTCTTCACGGGGATGGTGTCCACATTTGGGAGCAGGTATATGGATCCCGACAATGTGTGGAAGCTTCACGATGCCGGCAACGATGATCTCAATGGCGTAAGTTGTTTTGTCTCTCACTGGATATCTGCATGCTTTATGATATAATAATCCGTATATTATTCATACACCCACCACCCAACCCTTTTCTAACATTTTGGTGCTAACAAACGTTTCATATTATTCTTCAGGAGCATCATATGATGGACCCCTATGAAATCATAACCGAATTTGCTCACTACGACACCGGTGGAGACCCTGTAAGAGGCGACTTGACGAAGGTGGGACTCGTAAAGTTGGGCTCTCCTTACAGCCACGGACAGCCAAAGTTACCGCTGAGCGCGAAGGACATGCCTCTTTACAAGAAGTGCCAAATGAGTGGACTTGTCGACTTCTCTCACAAGCCTCCCTACTTCATGGACACTGAAGAAGTCGACATCAAGTATCCCTTCCCAGACGGACTCAAGCCTGAAGGCGGACGCATCATAATCCAGAACGAAATGGACTCGGGGCTTCCTCGCTGGGCAAAACTTGACATTAGAGCACGTGACCTTGTCCGTGTCATGATTGCTGGGGTCCTCTTGCCAGGAAATCCCTATGGGCCCGCAGGGATGGCGTTCACAGAGAGAATGTGGGTCAATGTTGTTTCAATCACATCATTTGGTATGATCACAGGCACCCCGAGCGTGCCTGTTGAGGAGGCTAAGAGTTTTCTTGCGAACACAGAAAAGGTGAAGCTCCTCTCCTTTCCTATTACGTGCGTGATTGGAGTCCAGCATTGCAAGAAGGAGGAGGGTGGCCACTGGTAGACTTAGGATAGAAGAGATTAGTCTAAGTCAAATTGAATGATGCATTTAGTAACTATTAAATATCAATTATAGTTATAATATACCAATATGGCCATGTTGCATATGTTTGCATCATTATCTTGCCAATGGATTGAAGGGGAGGCAAAATAATACAGGCAATGCAATAAGAGGAAGAGATTGTGACATGTACCGGGTTTTGAGACGTGTGAGTGTGAGTGACGCCCGCAAATTGACAAAAAATGCAAGCACGCACATCAAAGCAAGAGAGCTAGGAGCAAGAGAGAAAAGCAAAGCACCTTGCCCTTTATCACAAAGTAGTATCTCTTCTAATATCCAAGATGAGTGAAGCTCCCTATGTCTTTGTTCAGTGCGACGCTAACGGCTGCGAGAAGTCCGATGGTCTCAAGATATGTGAGTTGCGAGTAACGTGCTATTTTTGCTCTACTATTTTTGCATCACATGACATGATGTGCTACTCTCTTCATAGTTTGTTGTTGCGAGGCGCTCCTCTGAAGTCTTGTGTCTTCCCTTTTCTACTATTTTCTATTAACACAGGCGGCAACTGCAGGTGCTACGCCTTCTGCAGTCGAAAATGCCAGGCTCTATTTTGGAAAGCTGGGGGACACAAGAAAGTTTGCGACCCTTTCAAGCATTTACGTGAAAAGGGGGTCCTATCTGTTGCCGATATCCGAGAGTCGGGCGGCGATCCAAACAAGTTGGATCTCAGCAAACTTCAGTTATCAAAACCTTTTCAGTGCTGCTCGGACCCGAACTGTAAATGTGAGATGAAAGGCGGTGATCCGGTCGCCCTGTACAGAGAGCTCAATGGTGAAAGATTCTTCACCGGGATGGTGTCCACAGTTGGTAGTAGCGGCCAAATCGATTTCAGCAAAGTGAGGAAACTCCACAATGCCGGTGATGATATCATCGATGGGGTAAGTTTTTTGTCTTCTACATGAATATCTATATTTATGAATTGATTGTAATGATTCTGTCTGCATCTGCCGCTTGATTTCTCAATGTACCATATTTCTTTATTTCTTTGTGTAATCAAAAATAATTTAGGAGCATCATATGATGGACATGAATGAAATCATGTCCGAATTTGCTAATTACGATGACGCTAGTAAGAGTCTCAAAGACGACCTCACGAATGTTGGACTCCTCAAGTTGGGTTCTCAGACTCAGAGCTGTTCAGATAAGCCTAGGTCGCCTCTGAGCGCGAAGGATATGCTCCTTTACAAGAAGTGCCAAATGAGTGGACTTGTCGACTTCTCTCACAAGCCTCCCTACTTTACCGACAAGAAACACGCCGAGGATAAATTCGACATCAAGTATCCCTTCCCAGACGGTCTCAAGCCTGAAGGCGGGCGTATCATTATCCAGAACGAAAGGGACTCGGGGCTTCCGCGTTGGGCAAAACTTGATATTAGAGCACGTGACCTTGTCCGTGTTTTGGTTGATGGAACTCTTCCGCCTGGAAGCCGTTTTGGGCCCGCAGGGATGGCGTTCACAGAGAGAATGTGGGTTGAAGTTGTTTCTGTCACATCATTTGGTATGATCACAGGCATTCCTAGAGTGCCCGCCAAAGACGCAATGAGCTTTCTTGCGAACACAAACAAGGTGAAGCTCCTCTCCTTTCCTATTACGTGCGTGATTGGAGTCCAGCATTGCAAGAAGGAGGAGGGTGGCCATTGGTAGATGTTGAAGATAGATGACGAGGGTAGACAGTGTAGTGGTAAGACAGGATTTTACTTCATCTACTCAGATACAAGTGCTGTAGTGTGAAGTGGTATAGTTGTTATCTGTAAAGTCATTGGGCTAGAGGGAAGGGCGCACAAACAAAGAAGGACTGAAGGAAGTAGAGAAGGAAGAAGGTTGCAGTAGGCGTTAGGATAAACTAACTGACATTACTATAACTGACACAACACGAGACACTTCTTTGCAACCTGCAAACGCAGCGAAGCTTGCTAAAAGAAGTGGTGTACGTTCCGTCTTCTAGCAGCGGAGTGATAATAATCATGCCCCATCTAAAAAAGAGGCAGAGACTGAGTGGCGATAGTGCTGATTGTTTGGCAGACACGGTGAGCATCGATGTACTGGCAAATATTCTTGGATACCTCGACGGCCCGAAAGATATTATGCAAAAAAGACGAGTTTGTAAAAAATGGAAGGAGGCGGTGAAGCAGACTACTTCTCCTCTCGTTGAATTTCATGTGAATAATATGGAAAGTTACAACGCAAATGCTGTGATGACAGAAGCGATGCCAAATTTGCAGCAAATTAAGATAGGTGGTCTCGGATATGACCACAAATGGAGGGATGGGGAGGATCCAGATGAAGAGCGGGCCGCTAGAGATGTTCACCAGACATCACATGACATTGAAATAATATCCAATTTTAGCAAGCTGCGAATCTTGGAAATCCACTGGACAGATTTAAATGGAAGATATCCTTTTCTCTTCAATAGCTTCCCGCTGCTTGAGAAATTGAGCATCAAACATTGCCGTTATCTAAAATGGGATCTGGGGATGTTAGCTGGATTACCCATGTTGAGAGAGTTGGATTGTTCGAGCAGTCTTCACTTGACTGGCAACATCAACAGCTTGAGAGTGCTCAAAGACACGCTTGAAAAAGTGAAGATTTTCAATTGCCTCCATGTTGAGGGTAACTTTATGGACCTAGCCGACTTTCCACATTTGAAGGAGTTAAATTTACACTACACTGCTGTAACAGGAGATATCCGGGACATTGGTGCAAATGATTTCTCGTCACTAGAAAGGCTCACCCTCCCAAAAAGGGTCTACGGTGGGAAGTGCTTCCAGTTTCAGCGCATTTCTGATGCACCTGATGTAGTCAGTGCAATGTACCTCCTCAAAAAACAACGTCCTGCATTGGAATATCTTTGGTTTGGGGTCCTATCGAGAGATTCTCCTGATTGGTATGAAAGTGTGGACGAAGATGGTGATAAACCCCCTTTCAACATTTGCTTGGTTAAAGCTGGATCTCGACTTGGATACCGATGGGAAAGTTTCAATGGCGACAAACCGTGCGAAGTGAATTGGCTGGATCCAGAGCCAGATAGAGAAAGCAGTGGTTATGAAGAATACATTGAGGAATTGCAAAAGATCAATAGCCAAGTAGGATTGTACAGTGGATTCTTCCAGCCGCCTACGGAGGAGGAATACAATAGACTGCATGATCTGTGAGGGAAGATTTAATGGCAGTATGGAAGTCTCTCTACAGAAAACCACCAGCTAGTAAGAATTATTGTTCGAGAGACTGGCTGCTTCAAGCCGAGATTACTCTAGTTCGTCACTGTACCAACATCCAAATCTATTGCCTTTCTAAACCTCTTTCCGAAACCATAAAAGTAACTTCATTCTTGTTGTTGAAGAAATGCTTAACACGGCAATCATAATTATGGCTCTTGACAACTTGAACGGCCTTATCCAACTCATCCAGATCAGGTTCATCTCCTTGGAACTTCATTGTTACAATCATATGAGAAGCCCAGTTTCCCTTACACCATCGATCTAAGAGCTCCGTGCATCTTTCTGGGTATGCAATCACATCTGAAATCATCCAGC
The DNA here is from genome assembly GCA_036940125.1 of Mediolabrus comicus. Taxonomy (NCBI): domain Eukaryota; phylum Bacillariophyta; class Thalassiosirophyceae; order Thalassiosirales; family Thalassiosiraceae; genus Mediolabrus; species Mediolabrus comicus. The sequence continues at coordinate 7,454 of JALLBI010000579.1, forward strand.
AATCGCGATCTTGCTCAACCATTGTTGGCTCGAATGAAAATGCATCACCTTTGTGGAACTGGACCATGCTATCTTTCATTAAAGTGGGATCAAGCTCAGATCGATCCACAGAAACAACGTTGCAACCAAATTTCATCCTCATAGCTTTAGTCCAGCCTCCTGGACAGGCTCCAAGATCAACCACTGTTGTTGTTGCCAACGGAGATATTNCTCATAGCTTTAGTCCAGCCTCCTGGACAGGCTCCAAGATCAACCACTGTTGTTGTTGCCAACGGAGATATTCCCATGCACGCCACACCTTCCATAAGTTTCCTGTAAGCAGAGCTAGGCATTTTCTCTTCAATATCAACCTTTGCCAATCCTAACGGATGGAGATAATTTGGCCAGTACGCATGAGGCTCAAACTTACAACAACGAGTCAAACTCGCAACTGCTATGTTTGGGCTTTGTAACATCATCTGTAATAACCACCGTTCAATTGGCTCTATGGTATTTCCATCATCATCTGATGTGGCCTTCCTTGCTGCCACATACATCTTTTTCATAATTTTACCAATTTCTTCACCAATCTTTTCAGCTCTATGTTGCATTATTGGCTTTGATTGACCTTTACACATCCCATGAACTAATGAATGTATAGTTAAAGCACCTTTTGGAGCTTTGTGAAATGCCTCTTTGTGTCTAGCACTCATTTCATCAATCGCAGTATCATCTTCGTTTCCATCTCCAAGTAGCGCGTTGACAACTTCTTTAGCTATCCCTTTTATTGATTCTGCTGATACCACAACACTTCTTGTCATAGTCTGAAGTGCATATACCGGATCGTAAAATGTAGGTATGACGCCATCTTCGTCATCAACTCGGACTAGACCGGGATATGGAGACATGGCACTAACTGATCCGCCTTGTTGTCTTGCATAACGATGTATTTCATCAATCAACGTGTTTTCATAAGTGTGTCTACATGAGAAGTATATCGGTCTATGGCCATTTGGCGTTGTCAAGGGAGGCAGAGGACTAAGCTCTTCTTGCCTTATATCAGAAACATTATTAGAAGATGGTCCTTGTTTCTTTGCTCCATCACGATTATACCGTTTTCTCCCTTTGTTCACGCCGCTGCTGCGTCTACCTCGCCCATCGTTGCCTCTACCCCGTTGATTAGATCTGTTCGTAGCACGTCCAGCTCCTGTTCCTCTTCCACCACTGCTGCCTGTTGCAAGCAGATAACAAGCAAGCAGTAAGGGAGATGAAATGAACATGATAAATTACTTTGCTAGCTCTGAGCATCACAACATCACCTCTTGCTTTTGCCTTTTGCTTGGCGGAAAAATTGCTTACGGTAGGTAACAGTAAATATTATTTTTATCTACATGTAAGACTAGCTTCTACCTGCTCTTCACAAATCAAAGAGCAACAGGTCTCTGGAAAGCAAGGGGTGCTTTGTTGTTACTAGAGGAGTATTTGGTTAGGAGTTGGTGTTGGTAGTCTTTATTATTTTGTTAGTTATAAGGTAACCATGCCTCACCACACAACGAAGAAGCAAAGGCTGGATGGTCAGGTGGCTTCGGCCGACAGTGACTTTGTGGCCAGTTTTGATGATCTCGTCGACGTGCTTCCGAATATCATGGGGTTTCTCCCACCCAAAGATATTATGCGTGCTCGTGTCTGCAAAAATTGTAGAGAGGCGGCAAGGAAGACAATAATTCCTCTTGTTGACTTCTGTGTGAACAGCGTGGCGAATTACAACACCTTGAGAGTCATGACAACCGTGCTGCCAAATTTGCAGCAAATTAATATCGGTGATCTCGGCCGTGGAAACAAATACAGCGATGGGGAGGATCCAAATGAAAGGCTTGCTGCTGAAACTGCCAACTCGACAACACACGATATCGGAATTATATCCAACTTTAGAAAGTTGAGAGAGCTGACAATCAACATGGTAGGATTGAATGGAAAATATCCCGTTCTGTTCAACAGCTTCCCGCTGCTTCAGAAACTGACCATTAAACATTGCAATTATCTCAAATGGGATCTGGAGATGTTAGCTGGATTGCCCTTGCTCAAAGAATTGGATTGTTACTACAATCATCGCCTGACTGGCAACATCAGCAGCTTAAGATTAATCGATGACACTCTTGAAAGGGTGACGATTGAGGGTTGTGAGAATGTTGAGGGCAACTTTATGGATCTGGCCGACCTTCCGCGTCTGAAAAAATTAGACTTAGAAAGAACTGATGTAAAAGGAGATATCCGGGATATTGGTGCAAATGATTTTTCGTCATTGGAATGCCTCACCCTCCCAAAGACGGTCTACGGTGGTAGAGGATATGAGTTTCAGCGCATTTCTAATGCACCTGATCTCGTTAGAACAGTCTACCTCCTCAAAAAACAACGTCCTGCACTGGAACTGAAAGGTTGGTATGCAACACTATCGGTAGGTTCTCCTGATCGGTATGAAAGTGCAGATGGTGAAGGTGATACACCCCCATTCGATGTAACCCTCATTGACGCGGGATCTCGCCTTGGATATAGATGGGAAACTCGTCATGATTGCGACCCTTGCGAAGTGAACTGGCTAGATCCAGAGCCAGATAGAGAAAGCAGAGACTATGAAAAATACATTGAGGGGCTACAAAAGATTGATAGTTGGCTAAGTTTCTACAAAGGATTCCACCAACCTCCCACAGAAGAGGAATACAATAACCTTGTGGAGGAACTAGCACCCACTGGTTTTCTTAGTGAATAAGTTTATTTCTAAATAGTAGTGGCTGTTAATATTATTGGTTTGTACACAATGGCTTGCTAATCGTAAACAGTTGCAGATTGCAGGAGAAGATACCTTCTGAGGTTTTGTAAAAGTCTCACTTTGGAAGTCTCACACTTTACACGTGGAGCGGCGTCGACTAAAAAAAAACAAACACGGCCAAACAACTACAACATCAAATTGATTGAGTGATTAGGTAGCGGTGACAAACAGTCGAGATTTAAGATGCTGCGTTCACTAACATCACTTCTAACCGTCCTATCAGTGGTTTCATTGCGACTTCAAGCCGTGAATGGAGATGCATTCGATGATCTCCAGAGGTATATGCAACAAGCCGAAGCAAAGAAGTATGAATCGACCATCTCACGACGTGAACGTAATTTAGATCACTGGGATGTCCCCACTGCCGCTGCATACCTTGGCTTGCATCCCGAGACATTGAAGCCATTGCCCCAGTTTGCATCGGCGGGATTGCCGTCATCGTCGACATCTGATGGTGGAAGTGCAGAGCTGTTAGATGAGTATGTCGGACATGATGCCGCCGTACTGTTCTATGCACAGTGGTGTAAGAATTGTCATGCCGTGGCACCCTCGTGGGATGCTATTGCAACACATGTTAAGGCTGGATCACGTTCTTCCAAGTTGATTATGGCACTGTTTGATTGTGAGAAGGATGCTCGTCATATGGAAGTTTGTCTTGCCGCCGGAGTCAAGGCCTACCCGACCATGATGTTTATTGGAAGTGGAGAAATTCATGATACAGACTTTGTAACGAAAAGTGTTTTGGGCAAAGATAAGAGTGCAGGACCATTTGGTGCCACAACATTACGTAGGACAGTCAAGTTTCAGGGAAATTGGCAGTATGGAGATCAAGTTTTAGATTGGGTAAATATCATGCGTGGGTTGAGTTCATGGCATTCCATGAGTGAGAGTGGACCACTACGGGCACTGCGGAATGGGATATTTGGATTTCTAACTGGAGGGAAGGGGAGAAATGCACGTGCCAATGCAAGTAAGTTGAGCAAAGAAGGAAGTTTACCGGTGGGAGTACCTCCCGGATTTCAACCGGAGCTTCGTGGGTTGGGCTCTGGCAAACCAGCTGCTGCGAACGCGGCAGAATTAAACGCCTTGGAGCAAAAGTTGAATGTAACCAAGAAAGAGAAAGAATTGTATGAAAAGGCAGTGACACATTCGAGCAATCTGTTAGAAGGGATGTTATTTCCAAGTGATGGAAAATCTGAAAAGGAGAGCAGAGATGTTTTCTCAACACTAACAAGTACTGACGGTTGGTTCAGTAATGCCACCACCATTCCATCTGATGCACCAAACGATGAACACCCTACCATTCTCCGTTCGTGTGCCCTTGAACTGTCTATTGACTACTGTAACCGCGTCACTACACGAGAAACAAATGCATACGTAGAAACTCTGAATGCCATTCCTGAATCAGAACCATTCCCATCACTGGATGAAATTGAAAAGAAGTTGTTGGATGATGTGAAGAGTAAGGAACCATATTGTTCTATATTGGAAAGCTGCATTCTAAATGATTATGAGGCTGAAGAGTGTCGTCCGGAGAAATGTCCATTTCAGAATAAGGCAGCGTGTACATATCTTGAGTCATGCTTTGACGCAAGTGTTCAAACTGAGTATGGTATTGCATTGGGGCTACTTGTAGAAGGCGAAAAGCTTTCTGAAAAGGATTGGAGCTTAAAGAAGGAACAGGCAAGTTCCTCGGCTGATGGGGCAACAGTAAAGGGGTGGGGTGTGCCTGCTTCTTGAGCCACACGCCGGGAAGACGCCAAGTGCTAGCAATAATTTAAGAAGATCATTTAGCAGTGACAAAGTTGCTTTATACAAACACAGGACACATGAGCTATACCAATCCTCTCTCGATGATGGTTCTAACCGGCACGCAAGCCGATTGGATACATTTTCAGGAGTCAACACTTCTTCAGCTTTCACTTCACTTCCCAGTTTCGTTTTCCCTACTTTTGGAAAAACACCCAACACGGTCTAAAAAAAAGCACAGCAAAATTCAAAACAACCATGGCGTCCACCCTCTCCGAACTAACCAACAAATCAATAACCCTACTAACATGCGATGGTCGTCTCATCACGGGAATATTACTGGGCTACGATCAGCTACAGAATTTAATATTAAAAAATTCGTATGAAAAGGTATATTCGATGGATGCACCGATGGAAAAGGTTGAGTTGGGTTTGTTTGTGGTTAGGGGAGATAATGTTGCTGTAATTAGTGAGGTTACGGCCACATCCACAAATGGTGATAGAGAAGAGGAAGACGAGGATGTTAGAGCAGAACCTATCCCACCCATCGTTCAGAATGTCACCTGAAGATTATAACTACATACCTGAGATATGTCACTTTTCAATAGAATAGATAATTGAATCTGCGGCCTGGGAGGGGAAGTGACCCTCACACTACCATAAGAAAACGTGATAATGTTTATTGCTTGGAGAGTACGTATGTATGCGTTTGAGGGACGAATTCGAATATTCACTATTCATATTTTTATATAGAAGTATCTGAGGGAAGAAGGGAGGGTGTCTAGAATAGGGGCAACAAAAAGTAGAAACCCTGGAACAAGATGAGATAGAAACAGAATAGCTCTTCACTAGAGTATAAAATGACAACTAATAGTCTGCAATACTCTAAACAATCTTTTAAAGTGTGCTCGGGTGCTATGTTGTATAACTCTGTCCATTCGTCTCATTGGCTGAAGTTACAGGTGAACAGGAACACACCAATTAGAAAGAGGAAACATGTCTTCCCTTTAGTTTCTATTTTTATGCCCTATATGCCCTATTATATTGAAATGTTTGGTGGGTCACCATGTCGTCCTTGCCCCTACCTAAGTACCCCCTTACGCAACAGAGAATTGTCTGTGAAGATTACTGTTGTCACGATGATCTTCCTTAGCCCATCCAAAAGTGCTTGACATTCTCGGTCGATACTCTCCAGCTTGACATACAAGAAATGATACCAACTCGTCCACCTTTCCTTGGAATAAAACAATCATCAAACTCATGATTATGAAGAAAACACCCCAAATTGTTACAGTTTCGGGTGTCGTTCCAAACACAAATACCTCTAGAAGGTATGCAATTAGAATACCACTACTTCGAATCAAACCACCCATGGTCGCCGGTACAAACTTTCCTGAATAGTTCAGAAGGAAATGTGCAACTCCTGCTGCCATACATGTGCCTAGTAAGCTTGGAAGAGCCTCTGCAGGTGGTACAATCCAACCCTCCACAATCTCTGATGAACTTCTACCAACAAAGAACATGAGCATACTAAGTGATAATGCAAATACCATCCAAGAGAACAATAACTGAAGCGTATGTGCACCGACTTTACCAGCTTTTCGGATTGTAACAATAACACCAGAACAGAAGATATTTTCAAGGAAGGCAGAGATATATCCCGCATATCCTTGATAGCTATCATCATCCACATCATCTCCTCCGTCAACATCACCAAATAAGAATCTTGGTTGACTAATCAATAGAGCACCAAGAATCGAGGAAATAGCCGCAACAATATGAAGTGGTCTTATCACTTCACCAAGGAAGATATGTGCCAAGAAAATAGTAATCACGGGATACACCGCCATGAGTGCAGTGGCATCTCCTAACGGTAAAGTACTTAGTGCGTGAAACTTGAACATGAAGCTTAATCCACCAAAGATACCACGAAGTATAACAACATTTGACATTATCTTGGTTGTACCAAATGGATGTTGAATAATCCTAGGTGGTAAAGTAGTAGTAGTAGTAGTGGTACCCTCATTTTCAAAACTGTTGACAGCTGCAAATTTCATATCCTCCTCCTCATCATCATCATCTACTTCTACATCCTTATCTTGTGTTGGTGGTAAAGCATCAGCATCAGAAGGACTCAATCGAAACAAGAACATGGCAGGTATGATAAAAATACCCTGAAACGCCGCTCTTGAAAACACGATTTCGGTAGACGGAACTCCATACCGAGTAGCCAATTGTAAGAACATCCCCATTAGTGAGAAGAGGAATGTTGATATAAAGAGTGATATGGTTTGTCTTGTCATACGCTGCTTTTCTTCTTGTTCTTTGTGACGCTGTTCCTCTTCGGTGAGGTCTTCACATAACATTGGTGAGAGTGGTACGTCTAATTTTTTAGAGATGGACATGCTAGTAGCGTTCGAAGAATCACTGTCGATTCCGGGGGTGCAATCAGCTGATACCATAGT
>JALLBI010000580.1:0-10112 GCA_036940125.1 Mediolabrus comicus
AGCTGCAAAGGTGTCAACGATGCAAAGCGGCTTGCCAGGACATTGCCCGATTCCAGGTACTCGGGGTACACCAATGGCAGTTTTCAAACATCCGGTGCAAATTTCTCAAATCCCTCTTCAATTGCCCTAGCCTTCATCCGAGCTTCTGTATTTCCATTATCATCCGCTGCTCTCCTCAACCAATATAGACTTTGAGGAACGCAACTATGACCAGGAATGTGAAAACTACCATCATACTGTTCTGAGGTGAGTTCCAACAATACGTTACCAAGAGGCCAATACGCATCCTCAACCACATGTTTTATACTAGCCTCCTCAAGGTAGTGCTTTGCCAGTACTAGATTTTTCTCGAGTCCACCTATCCCACCTACCGAAAACATCATTCCCAGTTTAGACGATGATTCGATACAGATACCAAGACCGTATGCAATTGTCAAGTGTTTAACGCCCTGTGGTTTATCTTTGCTCACACCTCGACCAGCCATGTACATACCTCCCAATAATGAATGTGCCCATGAAGATCCTAATTTAGATGCCAATTCAATAGAACGGAATGCATCTACGGGAGATTTCTTCAAAGATGTGCCATTAATCCCCTCCAAATAAGCTTTGCCGAGCATATACAATGCCATTGGATGGTTCTGCTTGGCTGCCGCCTTGATCCATTTCAAACCCTGTTTTTTATTAGGTTCGAATCCATCACAGGGATGAGGTCCACCAAACAAGAAGCCTCTCCCTAGTAGACAAATACCAAGATTAAGTTGTGTTTCTGCATGTCCATCTTGTGCATTCTTTATCATTTGATTCTTCATTTCCTCACTCCCTACTAAAGGGAGTACATCATGACACAACGGACATGATAACGTGTCCTTCTTCTTCGTATCTCCGCTGCCATCACCACCATCGACAGTTGCCTCTTTTTCTTCCTTCCCTACAGTTGCATCAAAACACCTATTACAAATAATGCCACAACAACAATGTAATACTCTACACGGCTCACCACGAGAATCAATCGTGGCCTTTGTCCAATCACCCAACCTAATATTATCTTCATGACAAAGATTACACGTTCCCATAGTTGGGGGATGTAATTCCTCAAATTTTTGTATTGTATTGACAATACGATCTTTTTCTACAAGTAATTCATACTGCTCGATTTCATCTAGGAGTGGCTTGCGCTGATTGGCTAGTGCCATTCGTTGTTCAAGTTCGGTGCATGCATCTATGTTGTGTAGTGACTTTATAGTGCCGAGCTGTCGCTTTAGTTGGGCGAGATGGGCTGCAGTGTTGGTGACTGTGTTTGTAGATGACATTGTCTTCGTTTGTTAGTCATAAGTATTGATAGAAGAGTTCTGTGTTGGTTCTAGCCAACCTGTGGTTCTGTATCTGTGACGAGTGAAGAGGTTGATTTTTTGCGCTCTCGTAAGAAGCTTTTATCAAATACCCGTGACCTTCGCTCAAATACGTTCTACGGCGCCAAAATTTGTACTTATTCCTGTATTTTACCTCTCTTCAGTCCTTGAGGTCACAATGTTTTCTCAGCCACAGACCACCGCACAGTCACCACTGCATCCATAATACACGGTTTCCCAAAGGGGCCGATTTCGGCCAATTCTAAACAGGGTGTGATTTCTAGTACATTTTAAAAATTTAGATCGTTTCTCACCCTGTGTAAAAAAATAACTAGCGTGTTGTTAGCGATTTAATACCCATTTTCAGGCCCGTAGTTGAAGACCCCAACTATGCCTGCACCTCAAAGATCCGGCCGAACTTGATGCTACTACCCTTTGCCAACAACTTTGGCCCAACTCTTTGAGGTGCAGGCATAATCATCATTGCCCAGTCGCCAGCTCAATATTATGTGCATATAATCATCTGCGGTTTCATCCACGTATCCGTATTGTGCTCAGTCTCCGCTGCTGGTGCCGGAGAGAGTCTTCTCAATCGTCGTCGACGAAAGATATCTTGATAATACGTCCTCCCGTATCTTCTTCGGCTATGTTATTGCTGTTAGAGTGAAAATTTTGCAATGGATGTCTTCAAATCCTTCAAAGCTTATGCCCCTCTGTTGAAGGCGACCGTTAAACTTGTTGGTTGGAATAGTAATGTGATAGATACGTGGCATAGTTTTGATGCCCTGATAAAACCTCTCAACACGGTGTGTGGATATGACAACACCGACACCAGACTGAGAGCAGTAGATGCACTCATGTTGGCATCCGCTTTCGAGACGAAAAATGGGCAGACTTGCATTCAATACAGTTGTGTAGACATTGATTGTGATGATGGTGAGGACCGTTTCATACACCTCAAAATTGGAAAAGATGGCAAAGCGACGCACGTTGCTTGCTCAAATTCAAATGATGCCGAACAACTTTTCAGTGTCAATGGAGACACGCCGACCGAAAGTTTTGGCGTCGATGGTGAAACTGAATTATGGAGCGGAAGTAAAAAACGTCTTCAAAAGTTTCTAAAACAGAGAAAGCAAGCGGATGGCTACAAAAGTCAGCGATGTGAACAGAGGGGAGTAGTATCCAACATTAAACGAGATACAAGATCTGCTGGAGCTGCTGGTCAGACACCAGACCCAAAGCGGCAGAGGGGGGGTAACGATTTCACTAATAGAGACGATGATGCAGACACACGTATTGATAACGATTCACAGAGAGATGATGATAATACACCGGAGAGTGGCATCCTGGAGCCATCGCAGTTGTTTCCGGATACTGCAACGATAGTTGATGACAACACACCGCAACAGCCACCGCAGCAACAGCCACCGCAGCAACAGCCACCACAACAACAGCAACAGCCGCAACAGCCACCACTGGAGTCTCTACTCTTTGACGAGAATGGAAACATCAATGACAAAGTTGTCGACATAATTCTCGACGCTCTTTATGATAGATTCAAGAATAATGATGGCACTGGTCTCAGCGATAAGGAAAAGCGGCTAACAGGGGGGCTACTAAAACTTTCATTCGGAAAGTCGGAGAGTAGCAATGTGCAAACGAGAACGTTCCTTGCTTATCAAAGAGACACACGTCCTGTGTCTGTTGCTCGTGTACCAATGCAGTATAAAAGTTCTGATGTCTCACGCCGAAGTCAGAGCCGGTACAAGGCTTTAGCCACGCAGTGGTTTAATGTGGTTGATGGCAGTGGCTCATTCGGCCATCACTTTACACTTGGTCAAATTGAGGACTCGACTGGTACAAGAAGAAAGGAATATTTCATCAAGGCAGCCGACCGTGCCACAGTTGAGCAAACAGCTATTATCCAACACTTTCTCAATGTAAGTGATAATGTGATGAAGAAATTCAACCGAGCATTACTCTCCACGTTTGGATGGCGTCCATTTGCTGCTATTAATCAGCAGAAAGAATACAAGAAGAACTTTATCGAGCAAGAGTACAAGAGTAAACAGTTCAATGTCGTTACTTTGAGGCGCAATATCAAAAGTTCGGTTAAGGGATCGACTGAATTGTATAGAGACATCAATATCATGGTTACACACATCAGTATAGCTGAGAATGCTCTCTGTTTTGCTCAGGGACTTATGGAGTCTCAGCAATTATTACCATCAGATGGCTTGTTCAGTGTTCCATTTCAAGTAGACGACAAGTTTCAAGATGTGCTTTTGTTTAAGCTTTCGATTGATGCCGGGAACAAGTCTACGAAACTTTTGCTTAGTATTATCAACAGAGACCGACCCCAAAGTCAAGACAATGTCAAATACTGCGTTGAGTTTAGCGGGGTGAAGGACAGCAGAGACAATCTTGAACGAGCCATTTACACAAATGAGTATAACAATACAAAGTCAGAATTCGAAGCTATTCTCAATAGACGATCAGTTACATTGCAGCTACGTGTACAGGGACAGGAGTCAATGTATGAAACACAAGCTATCGTGGCTATCAATCTCGACAAGAACCACAATATCTATCGCCCAAAGCCGCTACCAAATATATCTGGAGAGACAAATGAATCGGCAGAGTTAGAAAGTGAAAATAAGATTGGCATTATTTCAATCGACTTCTCTACAGTTAATGATATCAAGGTACTCAAGAAGGACAAAGATTGCATCGGGTTGTCATTCTTTAAAGATCAAGAATGTATCAAGACTGTTCACTTCCGACGCCCAATAGAGGAAACTCGCCGGAATGCACCGATGGAGCTCCGTCAATATGTCAATGCAGCGGTGTTCACTGCTGACATGGACATGATATCTACATTCATCGGCCATCAAGGAGCATCCTCAACTTGGCCGTGTATCTGGAAACTCATCAAGCTCAGGCAATTGGGAGATATGTGGAAAGAGTCCCGAGATACATATGCAAGTAGAACAACAGAGGACATCAAAAGATGGGCAAAGATATACGATGACAAATTCGGATCACTAGATGAAGATGCACAGAAGAAGGCGAATAGATCGAGAGTGACCCAGAATGATACATACAGCATAATCTACGCTATGCTTGCCGACATTCCATTCGATACCATCCTATTTGCAGTTCTACACGTGCGCCTCGGCTTCACCAAGACACTTGTTAACTTTGTGTTCGACTTCTTTCAATGCGTTGAGGATAATGATGGCACTTCGTTGGGTAGCGTTGATGCTATCGAAGATCAGATCAGCAAGCTCGGGGAATACAAAAAAATGCTTGATTCCGAGCTTGAGGAGCTGATGAAGGCAATAGAGGGACAAGATACCATCATAGAAGGCATAATGGACCGAATTGATGCTGCTAATAAAGTGGTGACCTTGCCAACTGCCAGCGCTGCCTGGCGCGAGAGATATACACGAGTACTCGAACAAGCGCAGGAGCAATTGAGACAATTGAGGGAGGGCGAATATCTGACTGAAGAAGAGAAACAACAGCAAATGCCATTGATATCACAGAGGTTTTATGTCGACAAAACTATCAAGCACTTGACAGCATTAGCAAAGAAGCATGACACAAAATCGCGTCGCATCATCGTTGAATCTTTGAAGCAACATGGCGTCGATATACAGGTGTATTTTGATGGTGTAATCAACGGACCGCACTGTATTAAGTTTGTCGACAACGGTATTAAGATCATCGAGCGTGTCAAGTCTAAGATGATGAAAGACGTATCTGATGAAGGGATGAAACTTGCAATGTCTACTTTTGTCGACAAGTTCAAAGTGATCTTGCAACATACACAGTCAATTCAAGAGATATTAATGAGTACCAAGGCGCAAGATGTCGACAAGTTTAGACGCCACCGCGACTGCCTGAGAAGAGCCATTGTTGACTTGGTGAAATTTTCAGAGGATACATTTGGAGAGGAGAAGAACAAACTTTCTCTACCGCTAACACTCAAGTGCTTCTCTTTGTTTGGAGACGACATGATTGACTCACAATTTGTGAATTGGGGCAACACAGGTGCGCTAGATGAAGAGAATAATGAAAGCGCACATGCAGATATGAACAACGTGCAATCCCTGTTTGGTGCGTCTCGTGGAGATAACCAAAAGATGATGATGATTGATAGACTACTCCTTCGGTGCAACTCGGAATTAAGCAAAGGCGTTGCAGACTTATTAGCTAAAACCGGGCAAAAAGAAGAGACGAAGGAGAAACGCAAAGCCAAAGCCACGGAACGACGCAATGCACGTGAAGCCGCGGAAACAAATGATGTAGAGAGTAGAGAGGGGAATGAAGAGGAAGATGAGGATGAGGTTGACGATGAAGAGGAGTACAATAACACGACACTACGTGACAAGGAGAAAGCAATGAACCAGAATGATATACTTCGGATACCAGCCGAATTCGAGCATGAAGATGCTGCAATGACCGAGGGCTTGCGATCGATGGACACAATGCTCCATGTCTGTACAAAATGCAAAAGTGGTCGTAAAGTTTGGGTGGGTAAAGAGTCATTGAGAATACACATACAAGAATGCCATAGTGTCAATTTACAGGAAGAACACGATGCCATCGACGGCACAATCACATAGGAATCGCAGTAGTACATAATAACGAATCTATATATACTTTAACTACATAATACATCAATTGTCTTAGTAGCTAGCTGCCACCGACCGAGATGTGACTTCCAAAAATTTAAAATGTCTCTTTTTTCAGAAAGCTAGAATTGGCCACGGCTGGGAAANTGATAATACGTCCACCCGCATCTTCTTCGGCAATGTTATTGCTGGTAGAGTGAAAATATTGTAATGGATACCTTCAGATACTTCAAAGGGTATGCCCCTCTGTTGAAGGCGACCGCTAAACTTGCCGGTCGGAATGACGATGTGGTAGATACGTGGCACAGTTTTAAGGCCCTGACAACACCTCTCAACACGGTGTGTGGATATAACAACACCGACACCAAACTGAGAGCAGTAGATGCACTCATGTTGGAATCCGCTTTCGAGACGATAGATGGGCAGACTTGCGTTCAATACAGTGATGTAGACGGGGATTGTGATGATGGTGAGGATCGTTACATACACCTCAAAATTGGAAATGGTGGCAAAGCGACACACGTTGCTTGCTCAAAGTCAAATAATGCTGCACGATTTTTCAATGTCAATGGAGACACGCCGACCGAGAGTTTTGGCGTCGATGATGAAACTGAATTATGGGAGGGAAGTAAAAAACGTCTTCAAAAGTTTCTAAAACAAAGAAAGAAAGAGGATGGCTACAAAAGTCAGCGGAGAGTAGTATCCAACATTAAACGAGATACAAGATCTGCTAGCGCTGCTGGTCAGACACCAGATCCAAAGAGGCAGAGGGGGGATTACGATGGCATTGATAGAGACGATGATGTAGACACACGTGGTGACGATGACGATTCACGGAGAGATGATGGTAATACACCGGAGAGCGGCATCCCAGCAGCATCAAGAGAGTTGTTTCCGGGTGCTGCAACGATAGTCGACGACAACACGCCACATCAGCCACTGCAGCAACAGCCACCGCAGCAACAGCCATCACTGGAGCCCATGCTCTTTGATGAGAATGGAAATATCAAGGATGAAGTTGCAAATGTTATGATGCAACAGCAGCATCTGAAGTCCCTACTCTTTGACGAGAATGGAAGCATCAAGGACGAAGTTGCAAATGTTATGATGAAGAATCTCAAGTCCAAGTATGAACAGAAGAAGTGCCTTACCTTGGAAGAAAATCGGCTCTTGGGTTGCCTTGCTGAAGTTGAGATGAAAGCAAAGAAGAAAGATGGCACCACAATTCATTCCATCGATGTGAAATCATTCAAGAAGGAGAAATTTAGAAGTTTTAGGTTATGCCGTGCACCAACTCGTTACAACTCTGATAATACTACCACCATCTCCTCCCGATCTGAGCGGGATTTGAAGCAAAAAGCACGTGATTGGTTTGGAGTTATATCGGATACTGGATTTAATCTGGGATTCCTTTTAGATCAAGTTGAACAGTTGAATGAAGCAGAGAAGAAGGCAATCAGGAAAGCAGTCTTTGACCCCTTGTCGACGGAAGAGACGATTCAACTGCAGAAATGGTGCAATATGGGCAATGAGGCAATGAAGCGGTTGAAGAGATTCCTACGCTTCAAATTTGGATTTAGGATGATGGCGTCAGAACACAGTGTCCGTGGTACGAAGAGTGACTTTTTTAAGAGTGAATGTCTAACGGCAGAATCGAGACTGGTAACATTACAACGTCCGGTACAGAAGACAAAGAATGGCACAAACATTATAACACGGGATGTACCGGTCTTGGTATATACCACCCGTCCTCTGGAGCACATTCTTCGTGCATTGACGGGGTTACTTCGGTCGGGAAACTTTAGGAGCCGACTTGGTGGGCCCGGTAAACTATCACCCGCTCACAAGGAGAAGGCAGTTGTCAAGCTAAGTGCTGATGCAGGTGGAGGGAACTTTCATTTCAATGTCAACGCGGTGAATGTTGATAATCCTCAAGGACAAGAACACCAACATATTGTTGGCTCGTTCCCCGGTATAAAGGATACGCCCAGCAATGTATATAATGCATTCTTCAACGATGAAAATTGGCCCAATGGCGTTTCAACAACAAGAGCCGATACTGAGAATATCCTTCAACGGCGATGTCTCATGCTATGTGTAACAAGTGGTGTAGAATTAGAATGTATCATTGTGGTAAACGTTGATGACAATCATGATGACTCAGAACCTAAGCCACTTCCCAAACTTGAGGAATCAGCAACAGATGTGGTTGCAAACATCAATGATGAGAACAAGCTGGGTATTGGTACTCTCAAATTTGATGATGTTACGAAAGTGAAACTTGTGCGGGACAATGAGCAGCAATTGGTTGGGATCTCCTTCTTTGGCAGCGGCGAGTCATGCATCACCACCGTCATGTTTCGAAATAAAATTGCGGCGGCATCGGGTGGAAGCATTACAATGGATCAATACATGATTATTGGCGGCTTTGCAACTGACATGGAGCTGTGGTCGGGAATAATTGGGCACCAAGGAGCTTCTGCGACGTTCCCATCGTTTGTAAACTACGGAAAATTGGCGGATGTGAAGAAGATGTGGCAACCTGGCAATCCTGTCTTCCAGCTGAGGACAAATGAAAGCACAAATGAAGACTATGTGAAGTACAATCAAAACTACGAGATGAAGCCGCCATCAGAGAAGACGCCGGGATTACGCACTGAAGTCACACGGACTCAGTCTCATAGTATTCATGCCCCGAAAATGTTCAACTTCCCATTTGATGCAATGATACCATCGCCGATGCATTTTAGGACAGGTGGGTCGCGCTCATTGGTTGATTTCATATTTGATTTGTATGGCAAAGTATCTGAATCTCTTCCAGATGAGCATGCATCATCCAGAACGATAGAGCAGGAGATATGTAATCTACAAGCATATCTAGCTGTGTTGGATTCCCAGCAGGAACAGACTTTGCAATCATTGAATTCGAAAGATGAGAGGCTAGAAGAGATTGTTGATCATATGGAGGCTCTTGAGAAAGTTCTCACCACTCCTACCGTTGAACGTGTTGCACAACAAACACGAGAGAGATACACACAGTCGCTTGCCAATCTTCAGGCCGAATATACACGTCTCACCCAAGATGACGAGACAGTAGAGGAGAAGAAGCTGAAAGTGCAATTGTTAGAGCAAAGTTGCTTGGTGCAGAATACAATCGATCATTTGAAGAAACTTCTTGTGAAACATTCCTCTCTTTCACAGCGCGTGATTGTAGAAATCTTGAAGAACAACAACGTCGATATTCAGGTGTACTTCAATGGATGTATACTCGGCGGACACTGTATGATTATCGCCCAGCACGCCAAAAAGATTCTTGACGAAATTTTAGCTGAAATGAAGAAGGAGGTGACAGATGAGGAGTTGATCCAAGTTATGGTCAAATTCAACGAAAAGATGAAAGAGATCTTTTCTGTTTGGTACGAGATTTGTAAGACTATGATGAGCACCAAGTATCAAGATGATGATGCCATCAAAAAGTTTGAAGACAATACCGAGAAATTGAGGAGTCTAGTTTACAACTTGGTCGTAGAAGATCCACCCTTCCCTGGCGACGATAATCCTCTGACGCTACCGACAAAATTGAAATGGTTCATGCTCTTATCTGGAGGTTATTTGAGGACGCTCAAGGTATGGCACTGTATTGGTGATATGGGTGAGGATAGTATTGAGAGCTTCCATGTAAGAAGGAACAATATGTCGCGACGGTACTGTCAGACAAGAGGCGCAAAGCGACACGAGTTGATTCTAAAAGCATTAGAGTTTGAGAATGCACCATGGATTCATGATGGTATCCAGGAGATGTTGAATGCTACCAAGGCAAAGCGTGCGCCGGTAGTAAGGAGGACGCGACAAGAGCAACAGGCCGAAGTGATAATAGAGGATGAAGTTGAAGAAGATCTTGAGGTGGAATCCGAGTTACTCGACTTCGAGCTCGAATTGAATGAAAGCGGATTACTTCGAGTCCCAGCCGACTTTACTCATGATGATACAGTCCTATGTGAAGCTGTAAAGAGGATGGATACGAAGCTTCATGCATGTCCTCATTGTGGAATGCGACTTATTGGTATGGCAACACTCAATATTCATAAGAATGAAAAGCACAAAATCTTTAGCAAAGACA
>JALLBI010000581.1:0-10713 GCA_036940125.1 Mediolabrus comicus
GCAACTTGCCGCCACCCCTCCACAGCAGCAGGTCCAACCTCGCTTCGAAGACTTAACTATTGACGATGACTTGCCTCTCCTTCCACGAATGCAGCGCTACGTCCAATCTAGCATCGCTCTACAACGATTGGTCCATGTGCGCATGTTAGGTGAGGTAGCCCTCGAGGTTGGGCAGCAATTAACGGCTACGGAGTTGGTCCCGCTCCTCCCGCCTCTTGTTAGGGATAGCGAAAGTGTTATACGACAACGTGCGTGTGTGGAGTTGAAAATTATATGTCTAGTCCTCATGGGCATGACGGGCGGCAGCAGTAGTACTGGTGGCAATGCTATTGCTGCTGGTAATGTTGTCTCCGGCAAAAATAACAGGAACAACATTCATGACAATAACAGCAACAACAGTAGCAGCAAGCAGATCACTTCTCTTCCTAAAATTGCCAGACCAGACAATTCATCAAAGTACTACAAGGTCATGGTACAACACCTCTTCCCACACCTATTCACTCTCATTTGTGATCCAGACAATGAAGTGCGACGAGCGGCAAGTGAAACGATTGTCAAGTTGGCATTACGTGTGGCAGAGGAGGATGTTACAACCTTGGCACTTAGTATTCCACTTCGGTTGGTGAAGGAGGGGCAGAAGAGGGCTTCTTCAAACGCACAGAATAACAGCAAGAAGGAAGATTCTGCTTCCAATAATAACAACAACAATAACAATTCATCAACGTCAAATAATCCTCAAACACCCGCCGAAGATCTATTAATTACAGCATCGAACCTATTAGCAGATCTATCCTCCTTCCTCCCACCGACACGATTATCACCCGAAACAGCCACACGATACTTCTCACCCACCATCCTAGCCTTGGCCGAAGATCCCAATTTTCGTGTCCGTCGTGCCGCCGTCCAAGCATTACCCCGTATGATGGGCGGTGCCACATTAGATGATGTGAAGCGTCGATTATTACCCAAGTTTATTTCATTAAGTTCAGATGAAATGTATAGAGTACGTAAGGCTAGTGGTGAATGTCTCGTCGATGTTAGTCGAGCTTTAACATTGTTACCATGGAGATTACACTTTGTGGATGTTTGGGTAGATTATCATGATGCATCATCACCACCATCTACTAATGCTACAATGTTTTACAATCAACGGACCAAGAAGCAAATCAATGATTTACATAATACCATACGAGAATGTCATGAGATACGTCGTCAGGCATTATGTTCCATTGCCAAGAAGTTATTGGAAGATTCGAACAAGTTTGTTAGGTATGGGATGATGCAATTCTTGGGACCCTTGATTGCAAGTTTTTATCCACTGGATAGGGGTAGTATGGTCGGGGGGATGGGAGGGTTGTTATTCCATGGACATGATGATGGTGGTGAGAATAATAATATGGGGACATTGGGAGTGGGTGTGGAAAGTTTGGGTATTGCCAAAAGCTTTACTGGGTTAGAACGCGTGGGTATTAACAGGGGAATTCGTGTTGATAGATTTGATTCTGTGGAGGATATACTTTCGTACAATCACTCTCTTCGTGGACTTGAATTGATTTTACATGGTGAATCTCCAATAAGTCAAAATGTTCTAGCATTTGGGGGGAGTAATGCCAACAATTCTCCCTTTGGTACGATAGGGCCACAATTCTTCCCTCATGCGAATGGCATGGTGGGCAGATCATCGGCATTAGATGAAGATGNGGACACGCAAACAACAATAACAATGCCTCGCCATTGTCGTCACCGAGGTCATTATTTCCAAAATTCATTTTGGAATCTCGTTCCGATACATTGGCTCTTGCTCGGATAGTTTGGCATCGCAACGGTCGTATCCCTACAAGTGACAATTCAACCGCGGTACTTCCATATCCACCGCTAATGATGGGACGGCCTGATCCAGAAGACTTGAAATCAATTCGTGCAACTTTGCTCCATCCATTTACTGCCATGGCATCGTGTCAAACTGGAGAGGAAACTACAGACGCAGAAATGCGTGTATATTGCGCGTACAGTCTCCCTGCTGTCATTTTACTCTTCGGGGGGTCCAATTGGGAGAGGGATGGTCTTAAAACATGCTTCTTGGATCTGATAAGGAAGGTGGGGGGCGGAAATGACGATAACAACAGTCCGCCACCCTTGCCTGTAAAACGATGTCTTGCCTCAAGCGTGCATGCTGTGGCACACATGCTCGGCCCTGAGGTTGTTTCCAGGGATAAGGAATTTTTGTCTTCATTTGAGGCATCTTTTTTCAGCGATTCTGATGAAGCCATCCGATTAAATATGCTCAAGAATTTAGCATCTTTCATTGGATCATTACCACCTGGAGATGGATTAGGTCATCGCAATTACTACTTGCCCCTCATCCATTCAACCATCATGGGAGAAGATGTTCTGGGGGCCGCGAAGATACGAAGTGCCAGCAATCCAGGAGTGCTCAACTGGAGGCAGCGCGATGCAGTCGCACGAGTGATGCCGGATTTAATTGTATTGTATGATGCAGCATCGACCAGAGAATATCTCTGGCCAATTTTGAAGACATTACTGACGGATTCGGTCAGTATTGTGAGAGAAGATGCTGGATGGTCCATCCCAGTCATTTTACGCAAATATGCCAAGGCTGCTAGAGAACAAGACGCCAACCTTTCTATCAAGGAAGTGATAGACTGGTTGAAAGAGACGCATTTAGACGATGTGAATGATAATCCTCTTGCCAAAAAGTCGTCACGTCGAAGCAAAAAGCAAATGGTTGCATCAGAGGGGGCGTTTAGTAAACGACAGGGATATTGTAGAATACTGGCAGCTGTCGCACTTGTGATGAGAATGGATGAAAGTAGTGTCAACACTGGGTTTCCGCATGATAGCCGTAAGAAGGAAGCGTCATATCCTTCGATTGATCCATTTGGCCCACTTAGTCCGTTGGAAAGAGAACGTTTCCGATCAATAGTTGTGAATGATCTTCTCCCTCCTGCACTTGAAATGACGGTTGATTGTGTTGCGAATGTTAGGCTAACGTTGACAAAATGCCTGAAGATGTTACCAATGGATATACAAAACGAAAGTCATGTTGAGGAAGTATTGAACACTCTTCAGGAGGAGTTGATGACTTGGGATGTTCCTGATACTTTGCCTCTAAATGATGCTGCAAGTTCTGTGATGGGTGCTGGCGGAGTTGGAAACACTGATCCACCCGCTACCGCTCCTCAAAGGATGGTTGACGGTGTAGTAATGACAGCTACAATGTCTGCATGCTGAGAGTTAGTGATAAATAGATATTCTAGATGTGTTTGTTTGCTTTAATCTCGACTGAAACTCATCTCAGGCAGGAAGTCGTTGTTGTTAGTTAGTTGGTGACCCACAGAGAAGATAGAGTGAAAAGTGAAAATGTAGCGCATACTTACATAGGCAAAATCCCAAACAGACCCTAAGAATGACAGCAGGCAAGGAGCTAGATAACAACATGATCATTAGATGGCACAGATCTTATCTTATTGAACTTATAAGTAGCCTCTTTGCTTTGCTAGAGAGAGAAGGAAGTAGCGGCGATAAGAAGCTTGGTGACCTAATAGATACTTAAGTAAATATGACGTCGTCTTCTCGTCAGTATGACGAGGACCCACTTCTGTTGAGTTTCAAAAAACAAACTTATGTGGCGATGATATCGTTTGTTGCCGTCCTTACAGCGTATGGGATATTCGGGCTCGGGGTATTATTCAACAATGATAATCAGTATTCTATTGTGGCGGATAGAGTCGAAAAAAATGATAATGTATCAACTGAGATGCGGCACTCTCGCGTAGTGTGTTTAAGTGGAGAAGTATGTCATGGGGCAGAGCTTTTCCTAGACGAATATGAGGTTTTTGACATGGAATCTAAGGAAGATACAGTTTCATCATCTGTATCTGTATCTTCTTCAGATGTAAAAGAAGGATGTGAATTGTCAGATCCATCGTATCAAACCAAATCTTCGGCTCCAGCAACGTGTAATTTGGTACATGAGCTTGACTTTAATCTTCCTACACTGAAGTATTTGGCAAAAGGCAATAATAAGATTGCATGGGATGTCGTATTAAACAATAAAGAAAATGGACATGAAGAACACTATGTTATGAAGACAGTTGTGTATAGCAAGGTTAAGTCTTCATCCAGGGAGGTGAATAGAAATACTCGAGATGCATTAATTATGGAACGAGCAGGAAGAGCACCAATCTCGTATGAAAACAACGTATTACCCATGTATCAATATTGTGCAACGACGACTATGGTTCCATTTGCAACCCATTTACCTCTCGATAAATACATCAAGATGAGAACGAATTTGAGTGCAGAAGAGATGTATCATCTTGCATTGCAGGCGGCCAGGGGGCTGTACCAAATGCATGCATATAAGGATGGAAAGTCGACGTATGTTCACGCCGATATCAAGCCTGCTCAATTTTTGCTATTTGACCCTCCTCCAAGCGGACTCAGTGAAGCTGAGGAGGAGATGGACGGTCTTCCCGTATTACAAATCAATGACTTCAACAGGGGTAAATACGTAACGCGCTCAAGTGATAACGAAGAATGTGCGTTTCAGTGGTGTGGTATCAAACACAAGGGCAGTACCTACAGAAGTCCTGAAGAATATGTTGACTGTGGTGATCAGACCTCAGCAATTGATGTCTTCTCCCTTGGCGGTGTATTCTTTTACATCCTATCGAATGGGTTACGACCTTACTTTCATGCTTCTTTCAGCAATGCTGTCAAGAATATTTTACAGGGGGAAATACCAGCGCTTCCTGATCATGATGATTACAAAAAATACCTGCATTTCGACGACGAAGAAATTGATTTCGTGACCAAAAGAGCGAAGCATCCTCTCCTTGTTGCTCTGCAGGATGTAATGAAAAGATGTTGGTCCTTCAATCCTAGTGATAGACCAACGTCTTTGGAGGTGGTACAAATGCTGTTGAGTAGTGCAGAAAGTGTTGGACAAGCTACAGAGTAAGATTGCCGATTGAGCCACCAACAACTGGTGAAGGGTTCGATCAAGTCATTGAATTGAAGGGTATTGGGCAGGCAAATAAGTTGTTGAAAGAGTGGGGTTGCATCGTGCCAGCGTCTCCGAGTTGGTGGGGCCATCAGATCATCAAGTTTCCGCGTACCAGACATCTCTTGAACTTAGGAGCCGCCACACGAGATGACTTGATCATGACAGAAGGAGAACAGAAGCAATATCTGAACACTCCAATTTATTGTGAAGAGAAAATTGATGGAGCGAACTTGGGTATTAGTATCCATAACAATCAAATTCATCTGCAAAATCGGAGTCACTATATCACAAGCAAGTATCACGAACAATTCAAGTCGATCGATAAGTGGTTATATCAACATTCTCAGGATCTATGGTCAATTTTGGAGCAGGATCGGCACATCTTATATGGAGAGTGGATGTACGCATGCCATTCAATACCATACGAAAGGCTGCCCGGCTATTTCATTGCATTTGATTTATATGACCACTATGAGGGCAAGTTTTGGTCTCGGGGACGACTGGAGGAGGTTCTGTCTACAACTCAGATTAGTCCCTCTGTTGGATCATAAAACATTCAAGACTGCAATTTTATAATGGGCGAGTAGAGGGTGTTTATTGCAGGATAATGGATGATAAGAATGAGTGGCTTGTAGCTAGATCCAAGATTGTGAGAACCGACTTCCTTGCTGGCAATGGGCATTGGACAAAAGGAGGTATTCGACCAAATAAGTTGCAAACTTAATCACCTTCTGTGTTTGTGCAGCTCGTGATAGTATTATGATTTACAAGGTAGTGTAATTGAGTGGTTACAATACATTTCTGACATTAATACATACAAATGGAGTCTACTTCTAGCTTTCTGTACATATCGAGATAACTCCAGCAATAAAAGCTATCAATCCAAACAATATGAATCCGATAGCTACCAAAAAATCTGCAAAACCTTTTTCTATGTCTTGTGGGTCGTCTTCTGCATCCTCCTCTTCTTCATAGCCAACTGCATTATTAAGCATGAATTCCAATTGGCTATCACTAGCAGAAGCTGCCGGTGGCAAATTATACATCAAGCGTTTGTGGCGAATCTTTCCAAGGCGATAATCACCAGTTGGAGTTAGTAATGCTTTCTTTGACTGATATTCTGCGACGCCTTGCATTCCATACGAAGCAATACCGCACCAAATTGGCATCAAAAGGAAGTACCAAGTCATTCGCTGATGCAACGATGCAGAGCTATCCTCCAAAGAAGCAAATCCCAACTTTCTTTCTACAAAATCTAAAAATTCTTGGCCATTGACCCCGATGTACAACATGCCTGGTACGATGTACGATAAGGTAGTAGCAGCAACTGTCCCTGTCCAAGCAAGCACGATGCCAACGTCATCAAATTTGAGTGCAGCTATCAAAGTGCTTGAAAACAATACAATAGTTGTCGCTGCACGTCGATCCCACCGGTCTAATACTGAATGATCATCTCCCTCATGAGCTTGCTGTCCTTGAAATAAATTTGTCATGATCACGTGTCTGGCAACAAAGTGTTCCAATGGAAAAACAGCAAACATCATGCAGCATAGAAGTGCTCTTGCCAAATTGGCGGCTTGGGCAGTCGCTGACTCGTCATATTCATTGGGCATTGGAAAATTGTTCAAAATATTTCCATCTGTTTTGTCGGTAAAGCCAAGATATCCACATGTTCCCATTATAATTCCAAGTATAGAACAGAATGCAAGTGCTGCTCGTGAAACACACGTCCATCTCTCTCTCGTTGGGTTTTGTAAGGATCCAGCAATAATCAAGCTTGAGTGTTGACAGCTAAATGCAAAGCTCAAAATCCCAAGACCAATAAAGCAAGTCTTTGGTCGAAAGATTGAGTCGGAGATTATTGGCAAAATCCCTCCAGCCTCTTCTGAACGTTCTGATATCGGACTACACTTTGCAATAATGAAGACAAGACACACGTCAAGCAATACACTAATACGAGAAGTTTTTGCCAAATCTGCAACATCACGCTGCAAACTCAATGGTAGCATAATACATACGCTGCTAACCACAAGTGCCGTATTGGAATCCACATTCAAAACAGTTCCAGCTGTATCCTTCACAAGAATCATGTAGCTCAACATTGGCCCAAAACTCATTAGAAACATCATAAAATTACATAGTATCCATCCAGTTCGGCCAAACACTGTTTCACATAACACCTCATAACTTGGTGCATCTACATGCTTGGCAGTTTCCACAAGCAGAACCAATGATCTACACCCAAGGCCACCAGAAAGGATGATCAAGAACCATCCCACCACCAAACCAGATTGTCTCATTGCATAGGGCATACCAATGATACCTGCACCAATTATAGCAGTTATAAGGTTGGCAGTACAACCAATGAGATTAGATTTGTGTTCTGGTTCGACAATGATGTCATCATAATCGTCATCATCTGATAGAAATGATTTATGTGATGATGGCGGTGTGTTTGATCTGATGGAGGTGCCACCGTAGGACGAGGAGCGGCGAGGAGTCAGAAAGGGTGACTTTGGTGTTGCTGCTGCTGGCGGTGGTGATTTATTCATTATTGTTGTTGAAGGTGACAAAGCTAAGGGCTTAGGGGTTTGGGTGATAGAGTGATAGAATCATCGTGTTTCGTGTTGGTGCTTGTAGCTAGAGTAGCTAGCAAGGCAAGCTAGCATCTGGCATGACGTGTGGCCTTTGGCCAAATACGCTCTACGGCGCACTTTTTGTATTGAGGTCCTACCAATACCAACGGGACGTTTTCTAAAGGCCTTTGATATTTTCCCACCCTCCACCACTACCTACTTCTTGCTACACAAAGGAATAACATGAGCGGTGGTGACAATCTTCGCTCTCTCATCTTCAGCTACGACAAAAATGGAGGAGGAGCCTCCTTCTCGGTGCTCGATCAACTTCTTATTCCGCATGAAACAAAGTATGTTGACATAAAAAATTGTGAAGATGCTTGGGACGCCATCCGCAGCATGCGTATTCGTGGTGCTCCACTCATCGCTATTGTTGCCATTTTGGGTTTGGCTGTTGATCTTACTTCCAACAAAACGACTGTGGCAGAGTTGGATGGGATTGTTGGGGTAGATGAAGTGAAGAAATATGTCTTCCAAAAAATGGATTATTTGAAAACAAGTAGGCCAACAGCGGTTAATCTTTTTAATGCCATGGAGGAACTCAAGGGGATTGTAAACAATTCAGATAATTCATCTCGTGAGGCTATTGTGAATGTGATTATGACTCATGCACAATTTATGCTCGAAAGGGATGTATCAGATAACAAGGCCATTGGGAATCATGGTGCGGATGATCTATTATCTAGACATACCCATCCAGATGGAGTACGACTAGTTACCATTTGCAATACAGGATCATTGGCCACGGCTGGCTGGGGTACGGCTCTTGGAGTTGCAAGAGAATTGCAAAGTAGAGGCAAATTGAGAAGTATTGCCGCATTAGAAACACGTCCGTATTATCAGGGATCTCGTTTGACTGCATATGAAATCATGACGGAGAATATGCCCAATCCTTGTTTGATTTGTGATTCCATGGCTGCATCATACATTAGAGCCAAGGGTGCAGACGCCTGTGTTGTGGGTGCAGATAGGGTATGTAGCAATGGAGACACTGCCAACAAGATTGGTACGTTTCAATTGGCCATAACTGCCAAAGAGATGGGAGTTGACTTCTTTGTTGCTAGTCCATTTACAACTCTCGACTGCGACCTTGAAAGTGGGGATATGATTGAAATTGAAGAAAGGCCTGCTGAAGAGATGCTGGATAGCAGTAATGCCCCGAAGGGAATGAAGTGCTGGAATCCTGCATTTGATGTAACTCCTGCTGACTATATTACTGGTATCATTACGGAGAAGGGCGTGTTGAGAAAGGGATCGGATGGAAAGTTTGATGTCAAAGGGTTTGTTGCAAAGCATTCTTAAAATGTAGATTTCTTATTGCAGGTGTAGCTGAGAATCGTTCTTAAGTTAAGAAAAAGAACTATCTTCTCATTTCAGGCTCAGCAATGAAGCCAAAGCGCCCCACCTTCACTTCAAATCTCCTCTTATCGTTGGATGCCCAAGATAATGCCTCGACTGGATTGCCAACGTGTGCAGAGTCTGTTGTCTGCATATCCACACTCGCCATGTGGAACACACCTTCCATTTTTCCCTTTGGTGTAGCTAGCTCAGCCCCTGTGTTTGGTGTAGCATAGAGTTGATTAGAGGCATTGTATCGCAAGACAGAAATGATACAGTCTTGCCCGATTTTCACTTACCGCTCATGTACTCGAACACTTCGCCAGGACCAAGTACTGGAAGATGTCCCACTGCACCAGTGCGTGGTTCATTCACGACTTGGACTTCTCTGGTTTCTTCTTCATCTTCGTGATCATTTTGTTGACCACCTTCTTTCGTCAGAGCACCATCCTCCAACAAGCGCTGTAGCGTTGATACATGGTTCNTCATTTTGTTGACCACCTTCTTTCGTCAGAGCACCATCCTCCAACAAGCGCTGTAGCGTTGATACATGGTTCGCATTTTTTGGTCGAACTTCAGAGATTCTCCATGTTCTTCCAAGGAGTTGCACTGCTCTATTCTCCACAGCAGAGTCGCTTGGCTCGTCACCAAGAGGTTGCTTTTTTGTATCTATCAAATCTACAACGTTCTCAACTCGTATCCTGTAAGCATATTTGTATGTGTACTGACCTGGTGGGATTGTAGATGAAGTCATCAAGCAAGAACTGGTAGCAACAACACGTACGCCATGATCTAAATCAACTGAAACGCTACTCTTGTCACTCCAATTTTCCAATTGGGCTGATAAAATTTGCGCTGTATCGATGGCATCTCTTTGACGCCTTTGAATGATACTTTGTCTGGACAAAGTTTTTTCATCGGATGGTGTCGGTGAAATCAATGGGGCACGGAAAGCAATCCTGACTGCATTGATGAGATCATCACTTGTGACAAGGATTGATTGATCAACTTCCAACTCCTCTGTGTCATCAGCAGTTTCTTCTTCATCATCGTCTACACCAATGTCCTTATCTAATGAGTCGCCATATGTACCAGATAAATCCTTAGATCCCTCACCCCTTTCTTCGTCTTCATCCAAAAATTGTGTATAGTGGCCTTCACTATGACGACCAGCAGAGGATGATCCGCCATTATTGTTGTTATCATGCTCATCCTTTCCAAGATAGTAATGATTCAGATCATCATCAGCGTCACCTCCTAATAACAAATGAACAAACCGAAGCACTTCCATGGCCATGCCCACATCATCATTGCTTCGTCTTGCCTTTGCAATCTTAGCAAAGCCATATTTTCTCGGATCCATCGGTGGCTGGAGGAGGAGACAGTTTGAGCTGCCAGCAATATTATCAATATAGTTTCCCTTATTGGACAAATCCACGCCTTGTTTACAAGATCTAAGCAATATTCGGTAAAGTCTACGAGATATTGTGTTGTTTCGTAACATTGATTCATTATCAATTGTCTCGGCGCTTCCTCCTGTGGTTGATGATACTCCTATATGATAGCTCCTACGCTGGAGGTTGGCCGATCGTTTGCAGAGAAAATAATGTCGATAGTTAGACGAAATTGCTCCTCGAAAATGCATCATCATTGCAGCTCTAATAATGTATGTAGTGTACTTCTACTCCTATCAAAGGTAGTTAGCTGATA
>JALLBI010000582.1:0-10116 GCA_036940125.1 Mediolabrus comicus
CGGCAGAGAGACGCTCAGCGGCAGAGGAGGCGCTTCAAAAGGACTGCATGGAGATGGGCGTTCGATATCAGCCACCTCCCCAGGGTGAATCTGCGGGGGAAATGAAGAAGCGGAGAAGACTATTGCGGGAGGCAGGCCTGAAGAAGGCCGAGGAAGATGCATTCAGGGAGGATGACTTCCTTCATGACGATGATGTGCCTTATATCCAGGTGAGCTTGGACGGGATGGAGAAGGCAAGAGAACTCCTCTTGCGTACGCGTACAGGTACAGACTGTGGCAGTGACAATCATCGCCGCACACACAGAGCGGTGGGATGCACAGTGTGCGATGAATTCATAATTGGTACGGAGGAGGAATGTCGGATCAATAAAGGCGTTCTCCTGGAAAACAAAGATCGACTTAGTGTTGATATGTATCAGGAGTGCTATTGTGGTGGAGCCCCCATGGATGAGGTACTCATAAAGCAGTACGAAGTGAAAGGTTGCGAGGGATTACTTCTTTCTCGACGCTTTGGAAAAGATGATGCGACAGAGTTTATAGTCTGTTCAAAGTGTAGGAATTCACTTAGTAGACAGAAGGGATCGTTGGTCCCTCCAAAATATTCGATTGCCAACGGTAACGCAATTGGCACCATTCCATCAACCATCGTATTTGATGGAGGGGATGGACAAATGAAGAGTCTGAGAACGATAAAAGAGGCGTTTGACGAGAACGGGAGCCTCATTCCTAATCGGTCGGAGAGTTTGGTGACGAGTGTCATGGCTGCTGCTATTGCACCGATAAGGCCTTATGCCTACATCTTCTCGTACAGAGGAGGGCAACACCACAGCCTCATCGGAAACTTCCAATTTTTTGAATTGAACCAGACCAAAGTTGCTGGTGCATTGGATTGCCTGCACCAATCCGGTAATTCCTCGAACATTTATGTTGTATTGAACGGGAGGATGACTCCCACTCAGAAAGAAATTGTCAGAAAGAAAGCTGAGTTGGATATTCCACTTTATTTCGGATTATTGCGATGGTTCAAAGCCCATCATCCTGCGTACAAGGACGTCCCCATTGGAGATGCAACTTCTCCTCTAAAAGTTGAGTTGATCGAAGATCCATTGACTGATGCAAACACAGATAATGATAAGCCGGATGACCCTAAAGAAAACAGGGAAGACGGTGCGACATTTTACTTCTCTGGTGGAGGGGAACCAACAACGGATACCAGTGTTTACAGAAGCAGCAAGGAACTCGTAATGGCGCTGCTGAAGGATCACTCGGCACCGACGCTTGCCATACACGGTGGTAACTATGCAAGTCACTTTGACGTCAAAAAGTTGGAGAATGTATTTCCCGCTGTATTTCCATTTGGGAGCGGCGGGCCAACGCTGGATCGGCGGAACCCTATTTCAGACGAAGAATTGATTCGGCATTATCTTCGATTGTCGCTTCCTCAGTTCATGGAGAGTGAGTTTGTGCTAGTCGCAAATTATTTACTCGGGCAGATACTGTCATTTAAGAGCGCCGTCATGAAATGTAGGCCGCTCGTGGATGAACATGGTACTGCTGTTGGGGATGAGATTGGACGCTTGACCGTCGAGGAAATCGAGGAATTACTCAGCAGCGAAGACGAGGAGGATGACAGCACAAACACAGCGGCAAAAAAGTTCCTCAAGGCAGTAAGTGCATCTTGTCGACATTTGGGTATGAGTGCAGAAGCGGCAAAGGTCGCTCGTCGAAAGTGCTTTGCCCTCCAGGATTTCTTCGGAATGCATTCCCTTTTTATCACCATCACAATAGACGACGAGTGTAGCTTCCGAGTCCGGTTGTATCCGTACGCGGATGCGAATAGCGAAGGGGTGAGTTTGCTTTGAGCTTGATTGTGTGAACAATTTTCTGGTCATTGGGCGCCCTCATATTTTCTTGCCATCAATATCATACCGTAGACACCATTGCCTCCGCTGGATTCATCCGATGCCGATTGCTTGGCAGATTTGACTCTACGCAGGCGAATAAGGAAAAAGTATCCTGGTGCTTGTGCCCTGGAGTTTCAGAGCGCAATGCAGATTGCATTGGAGTGTCTCTTTGGATGGGACCCGAGCAGGCAGAAGGGGAAACGGGGTCTGTTTGGCATTATGGAGGCTTTCTGTAGAGCCGACGAGGAACAAGGAAGGAAATCGCTTCATGCCCATTGGTTGGTTTGGATCAAGAACTTCGGTCATCTAAGACGGCTTATGTTCTCGGAAGATAATCACACGAGGGAACTTGCTAGAGCCAACTATATTGCATACGTCAACAGCGTAATGTGTGCTCGACAGTGTGCCTTTGAAGTAGAGGCTACCTGTCAATGCAAAAGAAAGGGGGTAACAGATGACGTCTTTGAAAATCGCAGCGCTGTCAAATTCAGAGAAGCTAGGCACGAGCAGGGTTGTCGGCTGGAAGACGAAGACAAAGGCAAAGGCAAAGGGGGGCCTGGGAGGGTGATGCAGTGCAGGGGATGTGGACATATCACGTCCCCTAAAGAAATCACAGCAAGCGTGCTAAAGAACCTCCAGCAGGAGGCTCTAAAAAACCTCCAGCAGGAGGCTCCTGGAGATTTGCATTTGCCTGCATCTGGTGATTTATTTCCTGGTGATAAACTTGATACATATTTAGCTGGGAAAAGCGAAGACCCGGACTCAAAATCGAGGGCAATCCTTGACATCGCCGCTTATCGCACTATATACGATGTACCAGATGAGAATAGCAAAGATTCGGACTCGAAATTGAGGTCTATCCTTTTGAACGAGCGATTCAATCAGCATTCAACGTTGCATGCTAGTTCATGCTTTAAGAAGGGATGCGAGTGCCGGTTTTTGTTTCCCTTTCTGGCAAATTCTGGGAGTAAACTTGATATTGCTGTAGCTGATTTGATGAGTGAGATTATACGGAGATGGCAACTTAAGGTGCGAAACCATCGGGAGGGGGGGGGATTTGGGGAGATGGAGGACCAGCTATCAGGTGAAGAATTTGCTGATACAGTAAAGAGTTGGCTTGAAAGCCTGTCCGATGCCTGTGGCAGTATGACGGATGATGAGTGCACATTTGACCGAGAAGCGGCGGCGGTGACTAAGGTATTTGCATCGATCAAGAGGGAGGCGAGTGAGACTGGTATGAACACAGATCTCATGGACGAATTGGTCAGGAGTGCGGGTGCGTTTGAGGCAATGACCAAGGCAATAGCGGAAAACAAAGGGACTGGGATATACGAGGGAAAGACGCCAGTCGAGGTAACTCGACACACATTGGATGGCAGTACCAGCAGGGAGAAGAGGTTCGTTGTCGACATTCATCGTCCTCAGGGTTGCCAGTTTATGAATGTTTACAACCGAGTATTGTCTCACCTATTCACATGCAACACAAACGTTGCAGCCGGTGATTCTGGACAGACTTGGTATCAAACGCTTTACAACTGCAAGAATACACAGTCTGACGACAGGGAACCGAGGGATGTGGTTGCGAGGAGTGTAATTCGGCGCTTGATTAGGGCACAGTGCGAGAAGGAACAACGGCGGGAGCTGGCCGGGTCCGCAGAGGAAGAAGAAGAAGTGAATACATGGGTCGAGGGCCTGTCTCGTGTTTTATCGGGGATCAATGCGGCGACATCCAGGAATGTAATCAGTGCTCCGATGAGCCACAACCTTGCGTCTAATGGGGGTTCCAGGTTTCATTTCTCTCATCAATTTGCCGAGTTGCTCATCGGTCAGTTGAGTGATGTTTTGGATCCTGACCGTAAACATAATGTGTCCGCAATACTCCGAAAGTGCAAAAAGGAAGGAGAGGACGCGACAAGCTGGAGGGATATATCTGCCAATGATTACATTTATCGACCCAGGGTCCTAGACAGTATCTGTTTTTACCACCATTCGATGTACTACACGAAGCTTTACAAGAAAGAAGGTTTATCGGAGACTGGAGAGGATGATGTTGAAGCGGAGCGCTTGACATTTAGGGAAGGACACCCCGGCTCAAAGTTTGCGTATCTGAGCAAGCTGAGGCGTGTCAGGATCCCCAATGTTTCGATACCTGATGGAAAGCTATGTCGTATCAAGGAGCTTTGCGTCAACCACAACGGGGACGACCTGAGTGAAGAAGTGAGAAGGAGACGAGAAGACTATGCAGAGATGGCACTTTTGATGTTCTGCCCAATCAAGGGATATGGCGAAGGAGATGACGAGAGTGGAAGAGACGGAAAAGAAAGTTTCAGACTCGATGGGAGTTTCTGGAAGAAGTTTGATGCATTCCGTGCCAAGTACTTCGAGCGAGGGGGTTATCATCAACAGTCGTATAAAAAGAAATGTGAGAAGGAGTTCCTTCTGAGTTCGAGTGATTTTGACCCTGATAGTGACGAGATCAGGGACCAGTATTTAGATTTGAACGGGGACGAGTCGGATCCACATGACATGTTCTGGATAAAAGGATTTGAGATTTTACAGAATATAGAGGATAGAATGAGCATGGAACAATACCAGGGTCGCGCTAAGGACGAAGTTTCGGACATAGCGCCGTTACCCGAGAAATACAAAGATGACTCCGGTGCAAAGGCTTCAGAGGAGGAAAATGGCAGCGATGATCTTGCAAAGGACATTGCCTACTATTGTCAACTGTATGAATGTGATCAGCTGCAAGAAGATAGTGGAAATTATATGCGACCGTACACACAGAAGAGGCTTCTCAGTGATGATTTAGGTGGCGCTCGTATCATGGAAGCTCGCCTTACGTCGACAACTGATATCACCGCTATGTCCGAAAATGGAGATGGCAATCCTACCTCTGCCGCCACCACGGTATCAGATAATGCCATGCAAGCCCCGGGAGACAGGAAGTTGTACGAAACTATCATACAGCTGATCCAGGGCTCGCTGCTCGGTGGGGGGAACTATGACGATGTGTACCCCACGAGTGAAATGGACGTTGAAATGGACGTTAGTCATAATGCGGATGGATGCGCTGGAGTCGAACCACAAAGGACTGCAGTACCAACACTCGAAGATGTTGCTCGTACTGTCCTGCGAGAGGAGGGTAAACGCCTCGACGAGAAGCAGTACATTATGTACGAAGTGATCGCTTGTTCCTTCCTACTGCGCTTGTTGAAACAGGAAGAAGATAGCATCCTGGTTCAACGCAGAGTGAGCGGTGCTATTGGGCAGGGTAGCACAGACGATATCGAGTGTCTGAGGAGGGCCCTGCGAGATAGGGGAGGACGGGAGCAGCTGCTCATGTTTGTGACAGGATTTGCTGGAGCAGGGAAAAGCACCGCGATAAAGGTTGCCCAGAAATTTTGCTACGAATTTTGCAAGGCGACCTCCGTCATGTGGGCGGATAACACATTTCTGTTCACTGCCTACACAGGATCTGCTGCAGCGGCATTCGGAGGACTCACCACGGTAAAGGCAACCTACATTGGTAAAAAGGGTGACACCCCAAAATTGAGTATCGAGGAGGAGAGGGCATTCGAGGGCGTCCGCATCCTCATAATCGACGAGGTGTCATTCTTGACAGATAGGGAGCTTTTGAAGCTCGACAGGACTCTGCAGAGGATTGGCGACAGGAGTAAGCCATTTGGGGGGTATAGCATCATCTTTTCTGGGGACTTCCAGCAAAACGAACCTGTTCAGATGAAACCGTCGGAGAAGCTGTGGCACCCCACTTCATCCGGACATTTTGAGAGCAGCATCAATTGTGCCATCATCTTGGATGGTATCCACCGTTTCAGAGACGATGAAGCTTATGGCCGTATTCTGCAGAGATTGTGCAGGGGCGAAATGACACAGGATGATGTGGATTTGATCAACAGCAGATACGTAGGTGCTGGAGGTATTCAGTTGCCCAAGAAACTTGATGGCGATACCTGTTACGCTTGTCATACCAATAAACAGAGGAATGCAATCACAGCGGCCATATTCCAGGAGCATCTCAAGCGGACACACCCTTTAGCCGATGACGCCAATGAGCCACCCAAGCACACTATCATTATCAAAGGCCAGATCCAGTCGGTAACTTCATCTGGCGCGAATGTTGGTGTACTACGTCAGAGAATAATTGAATTAGGAGACAGCGACTTGAAGCAAGGTACGAAATTGATCAGCCCGCACCTCTGTTGTTACGTGGGGGCATATTTCATGTGTAATTCGAACGAAAATCTGAAGGAACACGGCACGGGCAACGGAACTCAAGCTAGATTAGTTGAGGTGAGATTGAAAGCCAACCCAGNCGACTTGAAGCAAGGTACGAAATTGATCAGCCCGCACCTCTGTTGTTACGTGGGGGCATATTTCATGTGTAATTCGAACGAAAATCTGAAGGAACACGGCACGGGCAACGGAACTCAAGCTAGATTAGTTGAGGTGAGATTGAAAGCCAACCCAGCAAGCTATGGTTGTGAAGTTTGGGACGGAAGAAAGGTGTGGACTGTCTGTGCCTCGGATGTAGAATATGTGAAGTTCGAGCACTACCCCAGAAAGGGTGAATTGTCAAGCTTTTTCAAGCTTGTTCCCAAAAAGGTCAATGCTGTAGCAGACGTTTTACCGCATGATAAAGCAAATGAAACAGTCCAAATGAGGTGCAGCGTAACTCAGCTTCCAGTAAACGCAAGTGATGCCATTACGGGCCACAAACTGCAGGGTCTGACGAAAGACAACGTCATTGTTTGTTCGTGGAATAAGACGACCAACTGGATTTATGTCGTTCTTTCCCGGGTTCGGACCCTGAAAGGCCTGTACTTGTTCCGGAGACTCAAGCTTGGTGATATCAAGCCCCCCCCACGGGACTACCTTGCATTTCTGGAGCGAATGCAAGCACTACAAGACCGTGATCTAAGAAGGGCTGGGGGGAGGGTAGCAAATTAAACTCCTGGTAATTGGTCAGAATCTATAGGTATTTACTTTATCCGAGCCCCCCCCACGGGACTACCTTGCATTTCTGAGGCGCATGCAAGTACTACAACAAGGTGATCTGGGGAGAATGAGATCAAGGGTGGCAGTACATATGTTAAACGAGGAATAAATTGATAGAGTTGTTGTTATTTTTTACACTGCTTCCCCATCATTATTGAATGTACCATCCGTAACATGGATCGAGGGCGTGCCAATATATATTCTCGATGTATATATGTATATTATATATATAACGTACCCCTATCCCAATCCGATCCATCTACGATTCTGTTTCAATTCTATCAGTTGTCTGTTTTCTATTTTTCTATCAGTTGTCTGTTTTCTATTTTCTATCAGTTGTCTGCTTTCTATTTCTATCAGTTGTCTGTTTTCTATTTACATACCAATCACGCCTGCTTATCACCCGCTGAAGTGTGTAACACGATCCGATTCTTCCGTAGTTCTGCTTCGTTCCGTTAGTTGTATTTCCCTTGCTCCGGCCCTTGCTTCCCTCAAAACCTCTCTCGTGAACGTACTGGGCAGTATATCTCTAGGACTTGCTTTTTTTCGGCAAATAGGGCATGATCCACTCCTTTGTAACCAATCACAAATACAACCAGAGCAAAATGCATGATAACATTGTTTAAGGTGTGAAGCATCTTGGAAAAATTCATGACAGATCGGGCAGCGGAGCAGAGAAGTTAACTCTTCAAATGTCAGACCTGCTGCCGTTTGCGATTGGATGGAGGAATTTTGATGTTGTCGACTCATTGGATATTGCTTGTGACGTTGTATGGAAGCTTTGTTGCACTACCAATGCTGTGCAATGATCGGAGGTGGAGGTGATGGATGGGGGCGAGGGGGGAGGGGGAGCAGAAGCTCAACTCCGACCGCACACGTGGTTTTTTTTAGTTGTTTTTTTTTCTTTTCAAAAAAAAAAGTGTACTGATTCCGAAGTACGTGGAATAATTTTTGACACTATTCCGCCGCGTGGACAACTTTTTTGTAACTGAAATATTTGTCTCTCCATCGGCGACTATTTAGCTCATCTCTCTCTCATTCTATTCGATCGTTTTATATGAAAACACCTCAATAGATATGGAGAAGCAAGATACTACTATTAGAGATCGTGCTATCAGATGGTATGCGAGCGAGGCGGGTCCAATCTTATTCGTCAAGGAACATCAGGATGACTTTTATTTGACCAACAATGATTCCCATACCCAACGAGCACCTGGAGACCAAGAGAATGGGCAGCGTCGGTATGAAAAGGTGCAATTCTCTTTTAGAGTAACCGACATGAAGCGTACATGTAACGACCATACCTCAATTAAAGTCGTAGCTGGCAAAAACAAGTTTCTAAAAGTTCTCTGTTTCCAAAAAGAGACTACGCAATATCTTCTGCCACATCAAGTGAGCTTAGCAAAGCAAGGTCCGAAATTCGACGTTGACAACTGGTTGCTCGTAAACAGCCTTCCTGACGAATATTTCGCATGTAAAAGCTTCGTCCAAGATTCATGCATCAGAAACCACACACTGACTCCCGATTGGCATCTTACAATGAGTGTCTTCGTAGCTGACAAGACTATCGCCAGGAAAGGGATTCCCAACCCGATAGAGTTATTATTTCTCGGAGGGCTTTTGAATATCTTCCAAAAGACATTCTATGACGAATACTGTAAGTATTTTGGCATTAATCAAGCCACTACACATGTATCAGATGTAGTGTTTGGTTGGGCCGATATCAATCCTGATGCACTAAAAAGAATCGAGGAGCTCGCGGTTGGAGAGGCACTCAAACTTGCTTCTCGCTTAGCTGAGAACGAACTTGCTTTGGATGGATGTAGATTTGATCGTGGCTTCTATCCGGGAAAAAAAAATGGCAGAGATGATGATGGTATTGGTTGGTCTGAAGTCTGTAAGCGGGTCCGTCGTAAATCCAAGGATATGTTGGCGGCGAATGAACGGGCACGGGAGCTGGTGGGAGATGTTGAAATGATGGGAGAATTCTTGGATGAACTTGGCATTGGCGACTTGGTGAGTTTGTTTTTGTAACCGTTGTAATCGCCTCAGCGGCATGCTNTCCGTCGTAAATCCAAGGATATGTTGGCGGCGAATGAACGGGCACGGGAGCTGGTGGGAGATGTTGAAATGATGGGAGAATTCTTGGATGAACTTGGCATTGGCGACTTGGTGAGTTTGTTTTTGTAACCGTTGTAATCGCCTCAGCGGCATGCTCACATCATATCATATGTGTCCTGATATTTCTTCGCTACAGGAGGAGGAGAAGACCTCAAGCTCGGGTGCTGATGACTCGAGCGAAGCTAACTCTGTTGATACCCTCGAGGGTAATCCATTCCACCCTGTTAACGATGACGCTAGCTGCCGCTCGCTGGAAACGGTAACGCTGGCGCCAGAACATTCATTAGAATCAAGGAGACGAGCAGATATTCTGCCTCATGATCACGATTTGAAGCGTCACATATTGCAGACCGAATGCTTTTCACCCCGAAAAGACGCTCCGTGCGAGACCAATTTACCGAAGCAGAGCTGCAGAACACTCGAGCTGAGGAACGAAGAACTTGAACAAAGCCTCGGCCAACTCAGACAGCAATACGAAAAACTGTTACATAGTAAAGAGACGCTCAATCGGAGCTACATGTCACTTGAACAGGAGTTCGATTCGCTCAGGTGGCACTTCAATGAACTCGAGCACGACAATGCAAGATTGCTATCAGAAGTTCGATCTCGGGACGAGTGGTACCGGCGACAGTTCCCTTGTGGCTATTTTCCTTATCCCGGGGAGCAGCAAGGACCACCTCATAATCATAATGACACTGCCGAAATACCACGCAAAATACCCCGTACAGTATAAAATATAGTTTAAGCACTTCCAAACGTTCTTCTACATTTGTGTCCCTGCTTTTCTACGTGCTTCGTATCGGTGTGGTGTTTGGATATTGGCGTTGGTGATGCGGAGGGACAATCTTCGCGACGAAACAAGGAAGAAAGGAGAGAAGAGAGGAAAGCTCCCTGTGCGCTAGCCGAGACTCGACCTCCAACAGGTAGGTAGGCTGGGCTCCCTGCTCCACTCCCTGAGTACATCTAATGATGTGTCAAGATAAAGAAAACCAAGTCAGGGCTTCCGCTTCCGATCTTTCCAAGCACAAGCTTGATGAATTGGCCGGACGACATGCCGAGGAGCCTTTGTTGA
>JALLBI010000583.1:0-10068 GCA_036940125.1 Mediolabrus comicus
ATTGAAGACGATGATTCTCTCGTCACCATCATGGATAGGATTGACTGATGACGTGAAATATTCGTCAAGATATGAAGGATAAGACGTACCAACTCTACATGAGGAGAGCTACGATTGCAACTTCCAAGTAGAGATAGCAGGTTATCGTGAGCACGTGCCTTCAGAAGCAACTTGCAACTATCAATGGATTTGCTAGTTGTCTTTTCCAAGGTGGACACAGCCTCAATAATTTCATGTATGAGATGACTCTTTCGCAATACCTTGATTGCCTTAGCAGTATGTTTCTCATACTTTGATAGATTCTTGACATTTATCTTGTGGGAAGCATTGTCGGACGACTCGATCATGATAGTTTTAGGTATTGAAGATGTACTGTTGACTTGTAGCTTGTGTTTTGACGTGTATGTAACATCGATAACTCTCGGTGGGGAGAAAGCATTCTCTTTTGAAGGCTCAGCTTGGAAACCAATAACAGACTCGGGCCACTTCATAATGGGACTGAGATCATGGTTCGGTGTTGGATGGGCTTGTATCTCCCCGAAAGAGTCGATGCTATCTCTATCCGTAGAGAATCCAGCCAATTGGATTTCTGCTGGTGTGTTTCGGTGAAGTGGTGTCTTCGCTTGAAAGCGACGTACAGCAGACTGAATTCTGATAGCTGCCATCACTGTCAGCATGTAGTCAATGTGAACACTAAAGCCTCTCCAAACGCGTTGAATCTCCCTTGCCGCGATGCTTCTAACGTCATTGTCCCGTTTACGAGCCATCATCTTTCTTGCCGCACGTTGGATAGCAACGGCTGCAGATAATGCATTATTCTTTTGCATCCGTGCCAAAAAGCCACGCCCTGTTTGTTGTATGATAATGCTACTCTTGTGTTGAATTGATAGCATCAAAAGTGCTCTCTTTGCTTTCGACTCTCGATATCTTGACTGTATTTTCATCGCTGCCATCACCTTCAGCATGTAGTCGACATGAGTACTAAAACCTCTCCAGACACGTTGTATCTCTATCGCTGCAGACACTTCGATCTCTTCGCGTGTTCGAGCTATCATCTTTCTCACCGCACGCTGGATTGTACTAACAGCATCAAGTTGTTTTCTCCTCTGTAGCCTGGACAAAAATCCACGTCCCATCTTCTGCAAGATGATGCTGCTACTTTGCTGAAATGAAATGAGTTTTCTGGTTGATTTGCTCCTATAAAGAGCCTGTATGAGGATGATACCATCAAGGGTGTTTTGATATCCTATACCAGCTGAGCGCTTCCGGGCAGCCGCCTGTATTTTGATTGCAGCCAAAACCAATAACATGAAATCAACATTAGCGGTGTAGCCTCGCCACATACGTTGGATATTAGTCGCTGCCAATTCTTTAACCTTTAATTCGGTCAAAAATTTTCGCCCAGTTCTCTGCAATGTATGAACACTCCTGAGACGGAGTTGAAATGAATGCACAGCCTGCATTGCTCTGAATTTGGCCTGAATGAGGATTGCTGCCTTTTTCATTGAGATGTATTTGAGGAGAAGGATGCGTCTTCTGAAAGCTGCCTGAATGGTTGATGCTGCACTATTAACGATACGCTTGTAAACGGTGAAAGAGGATGATGCGTAGAATGACCTGAACGTTTTCTGAATGGTTGTCGCGGCGTGTGCTCTAGAAATCAGAACCTCATTGTATGCCTTCTTTGCGTGAATGCATCGAATTTGTGCTTGCAACGAGACAACTCCAGTAATCAAAGCTTTGTACATTGTCGAGCACAAGTGACGACGATATTGAGCCTGAATCTTCTTTGCACTACATTCCCACGTAAGAAAGACTTGAAAGCATTTCATGTTCACGACTTCCTTTCTAGCAAAGTATCCTCTGGCAATAGTTTGAATCGTCTTGACTGCTGTCAACATTTTGATGTACTTCATTCGGGTAGCTTTGCCCCTGTAGAATGCTGCAATTTTGATTGCCGCAAGCTTCCTTGATCTGACCACCCTTAGCTTGTGAGCCTTGCTTTTGGCGATGCATCTACGACAAGTACTTTGGCATTTTATAACAGCCTTCTTTGTCGTGATAAACTTTGTTGACATAACATGTCTACGCCAATACATTTGAATGACGACCGACGCCACCTCGTGTTCAATCTCAGATGCAAGATCTAAATCCGACACAGAGATAGAGTTCGAAACAATGGAGGTAATATCTTCTTCTTCTTCTTCTTCTATCCCAACTTCATCACTTTGATTATTGATGATGGAGCATTCAGAGACTTGCTCCATATGCTGAATCAATGAGACTTTGTCGTCTCTTCGTCGTGCCTGATTGGTAGAATAATTAATAAAGACATCACCGTCACTTTCCTCGTCATCACTCAAATGCAGTGAGTGTGGGCCAGACTTTGCTGTTGTGCCCATCTCAATTTCTTGCCTTTTCAAGAAAGCAACATATTTTGCTGCCAGTGACTTGCGCATAAAAGTCTGTATTTTCACAATAGCGTCTTGATATCTTGTTATCATCTTCTTTGCCTTCCACACTCTTGCCAAACTTTGGATTTTGCCTAACGCCTGTCGACGTCTTGTCAATCTCCTAACAGCAAGGAAGCGACGACATACACTCTGGACTGAAATGATGTCCATCAAGGAAAACCCATACTGAAGCTTTCGTTCATATCCTCTCCAAATCTTTTGTATTTGAATTGATGCGTTTCGCTGCTTCGTCAACTTTGCAACTCTTTTACGAGCAAGCAACTGTCGAACTGCACTCTGTAGAGTGATAACACTCATCAACATGAACCCATACGAAACTTTGGAGTCATAACCTCGCCATATCTTTTGTATTTTACTTGCAGCAACATTCATTGCGGCTAACCTTCTACGTACTGTAGCACCTCTAACCAGCGACTGAAATGAGACAAAGCCTCTTAATGCCATACTATATGACTTGATCGCGAGGTGTCTCCTCACCTGTCGTTGTATCAATCGTGATGCCTTATACTGGAGGATTTCTTCTTGAAACTCTGGCAGCTCCAAGTACAGAACGGTCGACCAAACAAGCTGAATAATCCTAGGTTGGTGAGCATCAACAATGTGTGCAGACGTTATATCAGAGATATGTGGTACGCCAATTTGCCTCAAGGCAGCTAGGGCCAAGCGAACGTTGTACATTTTATGCTGCCTCGTATCAGCCGGAAGTCGTAGAAATGAAAGAAGGTTGCTCCCATCAGTTACAAGCTCTACCATCTTCGCAAGGCAAACACCATCCTTCAAATCGACAGCAAAGTTCCTAACTCGAAAATCATATTCATCAAGGGGGAGTTGGGTATGAGAGACTGATATCCCTTCATACTCCAAATGATTAAGAATGCTACGTTGCTTCGCAAAGCAATCTTGACACAATGAAATGAGCATTTCCTGTGATGATTTAACATTTGATGTTTTCTCAAAGAGGCATGGATCTTCGGTAAGCACATGTCTCGCCTTGGCCTCGTCAAGGAAATATACCAATATCAACAATACCGAAAGAGTGTGTTGCTGAGTCTCAACTCTGAGCATTTGTTCAACAAATATATTCGTAGTCTTCACTTTTCCATCGGTATACTTTTGAATTGCAGACGGCTTCGATAGTACTTGTTCCAGGATGGTCTTTTTCAATGTTTCCTTCGTCATATCATCGTGAGGCATATGAAATCTTTGATCTCCATGGTGTGCTAGAACTACGTGTAAACCAAGTTGAAGCCATCGCGGTGTGTACGATAATAGCAGTGTCGAAAGTTGTTCTTGAACAAACACTTCATCGAGTATATTCCGTCCAGCCCTTGGTGTGATAGCAAGTCGACCTTCTGTCACTTCTCTATCGATTGCAAAGCGAATTGCAGACATTCGTCGCGAGTTAAATAGTATCATGGCCGTTTCCATCTCTGCAGCTCGCATTTCTTCGCTAACAATCGTGATTTCAGGAGTTGGATGGAACAAGTGATTTAGCCAGGCTTGAAATGCTTTACTTTGTTGTGCTTCCCATTGACGAGCATCGTAGAATATTCCTGAGCTGCCAAAGGTATATCTTGGTGTATGCTGCTCTATTAGTGACACTGATGATAAGGACGCATCATGAGCAGCTGCCACATTATTTGGCAACGACGTCTCCACCGGCTGTGCATCATCATCGCCAACCGTTTGTTGTTGTTTTAATTGGAACTCCACCACGCTAGATGCATCGACATTAACAACAAGACCCTTCTTCTGATGTTTCTTACTTTTCTTCTTCTTCGTACCAGGAGTCTTTGTTGTTGCTGACGAGAATTGCTTCTGTTGTTTGCTAACCGGAGGTGTGTTGTCAGTCGACGTCTTCGTCTTCTTTCGCAAGCTGCCGATGACGTTCGAATCAACAGAAGATAAAGGCGCCCGTTCACGACGCCTTGGTGTTGCTGATGTTGTTGCGATAGTCATTATGTTATGGCTATGGTCCTCTTTGCTCTAGGTACTACAAAGCCCTATGGTGTTATCCTGTGTTATCGCTCACGTTCATCGTGATGTTGAAAGGGTGGGAGAGCAAGCAAAAACCGTTACAGATTTAAAAAAAAAATATCGTACCCCCGTTTGTTGATAAGAGGGGTAAAACTTTTCCGCCCCTCGTTCCCGCAAAATTCACCCCAGGGCGAGGTTGGTGCCGTCCCGTCCCGACGGCCATGTCGGGACATGAGACGAGACAGGACCCTTCGGGACGAGACGACGGGACGTTTCGATGCCGAGAACCTAATAACTATAGTATATCGTTACTAACAACCCCACTATGGACCCAGTTCCACAATTATGGCCCAATTACGTTTGCTATACATGCATAGACGACGATTGGGACGTTCCGCAAGTTTCCGTTGTTGTAGTCGAAGAGGTGTGCTGTTGTGAGCTGTGGTGAGCCTCTATCATATCGTTGCCAACTGGCGCATAATGGCCTCAGTTCCACAAACATGGCTCGATTAAGTTTGTTATATATGTATAGATGACGATTGATGACATCTGTAAGCTTCAATCGTCGTGGAGGAGATGCAACACTCGATGAGGTGCCTTGATGAGATGTGTTGTGGTGAGCCTCTAGAGGTCAACTCTCGACCGCTCTATCGTGTATGGTGACGCCATGATGGCCTCAGTTCCACAAACATGGCTTAATTAAGTTTGTTATATATGTATAGATGACGATTGAACCGGTCTTTCGTCCTGTAAATAAATTCGAAGTTCTATATTAGATATCTACTACCTGCTCGTTCAAATCATACATGTCTTCAACCGTGACCAGAGCCAACGATAGAGAATGTAGCTTTGGTATTGTCTTCCTCTTTCTTTCTCCTCTTGTTGCCGCTGGAAGACGGAGCTACAGCTACGGTTGGCTGGTTAATCTCTTTCATCGTTTTGATTCTGAATTCTGGTTTTGTCCAAGGATTCTTTTTGCGCTCCTCGAGCATTTTAGACTCAGCAGCACGTCTCTCTCGACCGTCCTGCTGATACTTTTCCTTGTTATCTTGGTAGTACTGCTGCCTCCGCGCAAGGATCCTGTCCCTGTTATCTTGGTAGTACTGTGCATTCCGTGGTGCATCAGCCAAAGCAATCTTCTCCCTGTTCACTTGATGACAATCAGTGCACCTAGATGGATCTGTACTGGTATTGCTGACAGACAATAATGCACCAGATCCGTCATCGAATCGATCACCGCAGTACCACAATGTGATCCCGTTGACAGAAACTCCTACGCATTTTGGTTCACTGCAGTCACCGCAAAAACGAAATCCGTTGACGGGATCATTGACAAAGCATTGCATGCAAGGTTTCTTCGTCCACTCAACTTTTTCGCTGCAAGTATAACAGACAGCAGCATTCAAGGCAGATTGACTGTCCAGATTGTTAGGGTCATCAACACGACTCATATCGATATACTCGGCCTGCCTTTTGCAGCCACCAGATGTGCACGTCATCGAACTCGGACCATAAGGTTTCGCTGAAGAGATACATTGGTCAACAAATGCATTGAAGCTCATGCCCTCTGGAGGAGAACGTTGGAGGACACTGGGGACGGGAGTACGAAGTATCGAAGTCGTACCATTCTTGATTTGCTGCAACGATGCCAATTGATCAGCTTCTGTTTCGTGTGTCGTATCCTGTACCACGATGATCCTGTTTCGAAGGTCGCCCTCATGTTCGGATTTGT
Source organism: Mediolabrus comicus (assembly GCA_036940125.1). Taxonomy (NCBI): domain Eukaryota; phylum Bacillariophyta; class Thalassiosirophyceae; order Thalassiosirales; family Thalassiosiraceae; genus Mediolabrus; species Mediolabrus comicus. The sequence continues at coordinate 6,184 of JALLBI010000583.1, forward strand.
GATATATTATGACCATCTTTTGAAGATTGTCGGTTGGATCAAACATGGATGAGATAATATGGCGACCGGCGGCCTTTGAACTCATCGCATATGATTCAATACCTTCCTTCAAATCAATAGTGTAGCTGGCTATTTGTTTGGTGTGCATCATAGTGTCGCCGTTTTTGTTCTTTCCGGCCCATATTAGCTTCATTTCAAAGGTAAGCTTTGAACCACCTCCTGCTGCTGTAACATTTCGGAGGACATGTTTGTGTGGAAGGCCGGTTTCCTTGTGTACATCGCTGCTGCATTTGTCGGTGTGAGTGGGAAGAAAAGCCTTTGAAGTTTGAATATTATCGGGCTGAGCAATGATAGTATGCATTTGCGAGACATTGGATTCTAGGTGGTCTTTTGTGGCACGAAGGAACGCCGAACCTTCTTCGGTAGGAGTGGCAGATTCTTTATAGCCGGCGTATTGACATGCATGATAGCCTGTGATTGTATAAACGGAACGCGTTCGTCTTGTATCTGTAGGAGACTCGGCGTTGCATCTAGTGCTTTCTGATCTGATATTGCCATCGCTGAGCTGTCCTAATAACGCACAAACAAATTTCTTATCTTCGTCCACTACCGTACGTCTCACAACGTGTCCACCACCGACGAGGAGCTCTTTTAGAGCATTAGATTTATTATGGTAGTCTTCATATTTCAAAGACGGCAAAGTAGCAATTATTTCATCCCAGTTGCCTGAATCGTAGGCAGCCTTGGCTCCGCCTGCTCCAAAATCTCGAAGAAAACACATTGAATGCACTCAACAATGCCGCTATGTCGAAGGCAAGAAGAAGAATGGTCCGCTGACGCAAATATTGACAACCGAGAAACGTGGAGAATGTAGAGGAATGTCGATGGAGGAGTGTCGATAGAGCAACGTCGATGGGTCGAGGATTTTTTTCGCGCCAACCCGCACTTCTCTCCAAAATCAGTGAATGATTTCTTTATTTCGTGATTTCTTTCGTGAATGAATGAAGGTTATTTATCTCTCTTTCACTCTCTAGAGGTAATAGTCACCAATACTATTTCTTTCGTAAGGTTATCAGGTTCCGAGATGAAGCTGATCTACTATCAGTGTTAGCATTGGCCAAGAAGCAGATCAGCAACGGGTATGGTGGCTCCTTTTCTTATACACTAATTGATTCAAGTGATTTTGTTGCGACTGAGTAAAATATTCGTGCGCTGTCTATCATTGACTTGGATTCTGTTGCGTCTTGAAAGAGGGATGGATGTAATTGAGATATGGATTGGGGATCGATTAGTAAATTAAATGAAGTTAATGTTTAACGGGTAAATAATGTGACTATGAGAATCTAGATGGACGATAAGCATCTAATATTTGGAAACCATACATCTCCTGATTTGTACTACTAGGTTCCTTCCTTTGAGCTCCCAAGCTCGCCCTAATTTCATACGATGCCAATTCGCCTATCAGAGGTGCTAGTGTAATGCCAGAATGAGTAACTGCTACATAAAGTCCTCGCTCAGAGAAGCCAACAACTGGTAGGCCATCTGTGGAGATAGGTCGATTTGCTTTTGTTACTCGAAAACCATTTTCATTCCTTGAGCTGTTTGCAAGGGATGTCAATTCAAGTGGAGGCGCAGATAATGCAGCCGAAATCATTTCTATCCCAATCGCCGTGTCTTTTGTTGTGTCTGTCATTGATGTGTCAAACTCTTCATTGCCTGTTGAGTCGTTAGTTCCAGTCGTACCACCGGTGATTAACTTTCCTCCGCCAATAACAAGGGTGCCATTTGGACGGCGTAGAATGTGCGTTTGCTTGATTGTATCTACATAAATTCGACTCAGTGGATGTGCATAGTTGCTGACGCTGTCACTGTTGATATAGGCAAGTGCTCCTGGTTGATGTGAAAGTGGCAAGCGTTTCGCACCTACCAGAGATGCTACGGCAAAGCTGGCCCCTGATGCAGCAACGACCACATTGGCTTCAACACGATGTATCGCACTGGCGTTTGATGTTGTGTACTCGACGCCTACAACACTTCCAGAATTGTTTCTAATCAAACTAACGACTTCGGATCCACCAATGAAGTGAACTCCATTACGTCGACCTGACCCACGCAAAGCTTTCACGACGTTGGATGGTTCGACATATCCTTCCTCTGGATAGAAGTAAAATTCTGACGATTCGTCAGATTCGTTGACTCCCATTTGAATGCCGGGCTCCAAATCATTAGCATCCGAACAATTCAGCGGACCGACACAAACATACGCACTACTCCTATCCTCTTCGATGCTTTGTTTTGGCTTTCGTAACAGTGCCCCACACCAAACTGGGAACTCCTTCAAACAGTCATGTCGTCGCCACATTTCCATCCCTAGATGATTTAGTTGCATATATGATAGTGGAGACTTGTCATTTGCATTTAACCAAGCAAAAGAAGACGAAGTTGCAACTCCGGGAGAAAACCCATCATTATTGCCGTCCTTGTCGTTGTCACCTTTTGCTTCTCTTGGCAGTAAGTTTGTAGATTTATCTAATACTGTGACTTGGACATCACCAAGACGTGAAAGATGATATGCAAGAGAAGACCCTATAATTCCAGCACCGATAATGACAACTGACGGCTCGCTGTTCTTAAAGTCATCATTGACAAACTTTGACGTAGAAGAGAACAAAAATTGCAGATCTGAAGCAATGCATGATACTCTCTCCGGAGAAACAATTGAATCGTGGTCATTACAAGTCCTCTTGTCGGGTGTGTCTAAGCATCGGCGAAGATTTTCCTCTCCGGCAACACGACGTACCAATTCAAGTTGTTTGCTACTTCTATCCTTTGCATCACTCTGCAACTTCAACATTGTCGAGAGCAATACACCATTTCTCTCGGATATTTCATCTAGGGCAAGATCAAGACTAGGTGTAACTTTACCATCTTTCATTGAATATGAGTAGCGATAGAGATAATCGACAAATTCTTCCACAGTGGAAAACTCTTTTTTCGATGGCATATCAGTATCATTATTCATCCAAGATTCATTTGCTAAACTTTTCAATGCAGGCATCATTTCTTTTACCAATTCATGTATTTGCTCCAATTTTCTTTCCCAAACAACCTTTACTGTTATTGGTTCTTTTCCATCGTGACATAGCAACCAAAATAAACTAGACCACGCTAACTTCTTCGCGGCAGCCATTTGCAAATGTTGTGAAGTAGGAGCAATTTCGACTGATATTCCATCTCTTCTTAGTATATCAGAGAGAGTTGTTGCATGCCTGCCAAAAATCACCGTTGGAGGAGACATTGGTGATGTATTCAACAATGGTAGTGGCTGCGAGGAAGCGGAGTTCATCTTATGATGAGTAACACCAAAATGTATAATACATATTGTAAAATCACCATCACCAAAGTTTAGATGCCGAGATGGGATGCAATTGCAAAGAAATACTAAATCTTTTCTACGGTGAGGCACTGTTGCATCCCAAACAGAGGCGATTGATGATGATGGAATACAAGCATAAATTGGCGTATCATCTAGGGAAAGACAACCAGGTGCAACGCCTCTAGGCGTTGCAGCGACAGGTTGACACTGCGGATATATTGTTGATTGACCATCAGTACGGGTGACAACGGGAGAGTTGATCGCGTCAAGAAGATAGGAGCCAATTTTACCCGTAGCTCCAATGACTTCTCCACGATGATATCTTTCATTATTGTCGTTGATGTGTGCCGACAGATATCGTGATCTTTGGTTGCCATTATTCTTCTCTGTTACTGTCAGCCACGCATTAATAGTGCTCGATGACGATAATATCGTCACAGTAAATAATAGTAACACTGTCGACGAAGGTAGAATCATTATGGCACAGCGGAAATCAACAATCAACAACG
>JALLBI010000584.1:0-10216 GCA_036940125.1 Mediolabrus comicus
AGAAGGCAGACCAAGTAGATATCCATCAATAGACTTTTGCAAGGATCCTGAGCAGATTTGCTCGTCCTCCGCGTTTAAGGAGCTGAAATGGGTGGCAGGTATGTTTTACTGGATGGAGAGCGTCCAGAGCTACAATGAAGGAGGTTGGAAGTACATGGACGAGCTTGCCAAGTTTGTGGAAGGTGGTATGCAAGGAACAGCCTTCATTGATGCAGTAAGCGGCATCGTCAATCGTGGCTGCCACAACCCTCCATGTGGAACGGGTGCTCTGGATGGAGGTCATGAGCGGTCACAGAATTTCAAGAAGGTTCTGGAAACCTTCTTTGCTGGTAGTCCACCAGAAGTATCGGGGTCTACAACAACTACATCATCTAACGTCGATGAACCATCAAGTCCTTCCTCGCCTACAAGCACCACACCCTCTTCACCATCTCCTCCGACACAAACGAGTGGAGACAAGTGGTACCCTGATTTCAGCTTGGTCTGGGCCGAGGGAAAATGTCTCAACGCTTATCCAGCTCCGAGCGGTAGACCGCATTATGATTCTCAGAGAGAATGCTGCGATAAAGCATATGGTAATCAGGCATCAGGCGTGTGCGTTGGGGCCATCTCATTGTCTTCAGAAGAGAATTTGAGCCCAACATCGCAGTCATCGTTGACAATCATCTTTGTGGCTGAAGAAACGCTTCGACCGACAAACAAGCCTGTTGCATCTTTCTCGATAGAAGAGCCGGCGAGAGATCCTACACCTTTTCCAAACTCCAATACAACTCCTCCACCGCCACAAGCACAACCTACGCCAAATCCAACTCACAGCCCTTCGCCACGGCCTTCTCCAAAACCTACGCCAAATCCAACTCGCTACCCCTCGCCACGGCCGTCTCCGCTACCTACTGTTCCAAGTCTCGTCAACCAAATGTACGACTCAGCAGGCAACATTTCGAGCCCAACTCAAGGCACGTCCAGTGACATGTCGGTCACGCCTCAGCCGACAAGCAATTCTTTTGCCATACTGGGAGGTCCTTCAAGCCCAACTCAAGCCTTACCTACTGATATATCAAACGCACCTACGCCAGAGTCATCACAAACAGGCTGGTATGTTGATAAAAACGAATGTAGGCCTGGTCAGTCCACTAAAATGACGTACACAAGTGCGAGTGATTGTTGTACTAATGAGTTGAATTGGATGGACATCGGCCTATGCGTATCCAGATCTACAGGAGTTCCTACTAATATGTTCTATGGTGACGCCAAAGCTGGTGTCTGTAGGCAAGATTGTGCAGCTGAAGCTGGATTGCCTTGTGGTGGAAGCCCGCTAGATCTATCAGTCACACTACACACTTCTCTTGAGTCTTGTTGCATCACAAACATTCCTTGGGAACCATCATGTGTGGATTTATCTCTTGGAAATGAGCGACCAGGAACAGGCTTATACTATGTGAACTGGAATTACGAACAGTGTGCACTAGATTGTCCTGAAGGCTCAGCTGCTGGATGCGGCGGACTGGCACCACTGTGGGCAACCAAACATGGCACGGCAGACTCATGTTGCTCAACGATTGCCTGGAGTACCAATTGTGTTTATGGCGTCACTGCTAACTCTACCGGAACCGGTACCAACATAACAGGAGCAATCTCATCCAGCGATTCTACAACATCTTCGTCAAATAAAGATGACGAGGCAGTGGAAGAAGGGAGCATTTCAAATCATACAGATAAGACGAATGTCAATGAGCATAATTCTGTCAACGCCGTGCAGTCTCATTCCGGCCTTCCAGCTTGGGTTGCAGTCATTTGTTGCCTGCTTGGTTTCGTCTTCGGTGTTGCTGTTCGGCATGTTGCCCAGATGATCAATGATAAGAGAGCACATCCCGAGGACATAACTATTGACACTTTCATACGGAAGGAAACAGTTGAAACAAAGTTTTCTGGTCGTAGTGTTAGTGTAGAGAGCTCCTCAGATTTCAGCAGCGATGATCAACCTCAGCTAGAATCGTTTATCAACGCAATGGGAATCTTTTCTGGTGTCAATGTCGACCAAAGATCCGTGGATGAAACTGATGGACCTTCTCCTCCTCCACCACCACCAAGAGGAAGTGTATTATCAGATCAGAAGCAGGGAAATCAGGCTGCCGCTGGACGAATTCCTCCTCCACCACCAATACGACGAACAGCAAGTGTATTACCTGATGAAGCTTTAGCTAGCACTCTTGCTTCCGTTGCTAACGAGAAGGATGAAGTATTGCAGGGGGATCGGGCTGCCGCTGGAGGAATTCCTCCTCCACCACCTCCTGATGAAGCTACACTTGAGTGCGATGAATCAATCCGCAAACTCTGGAAATCATACAAACATGGTACAATGTCCCAAGAAGATGTAGTCACTGCTCTACGCACAGAGGAGGAGGTGATGACAGAGGAGTTCACGGAAGTGGAAGAGGGAGCCAGGTATCACGGGGCAGGTGCTAACAATGAGCAGGACGGGAGCTACATCAATCCAGGCTTAGAATCGGTGCTTGACAGCTCGAGTAAAAGCAATGAGTCGCTGGAAAAAGTTATCAAGTCCGTCCAACTTCTGCAAAGTAAAATACATGAACACAGCAGGTATATAAAATAAGGAAACAGATCCAACAACAGGGGAACAGATTGGAAAAACTTTGTCCCAGACCTTATTGTGACTGTCGTAGCGGCTTTACTTTTCTTTTCTCTCATCCGCTCGCCAACAATCGATGCACTGACTTTTTTCATTTTTCAGCACAAGCAACACTGGTGATTGGAAAAGTACCATTTCATGCCTATATCATAATCAAGAGTCAACGTCTTCCACACTACTATCTACTTGCACAGTACACTCAAAACAATGATATCGTTGTTCGGCGGCAATGAGTTGAATAGGGCGAAGGGGCGGGCTGAAGACGACGAGAAAATGGACAATTACAAATTTCAAGCTCAAGCTGCACCGCAGAACAAAGACGTACCTGCTCCACAGAAAGATGAAGGAATAGATTTCAACTTGATGACTGTGGTGGGATCTCTATTGCACCAAGGTGAACAGACCAAGGACGCAAGTGAAGACAGAACTGAATCGGCAGTTAAGGACGAAAGTGCAGATATAGATGAGAAGAAGGAGGTTCAAGACCTAGTTATTACAGAGACATCATCGATGACTGATGTTTCAGTTTCAGATAGTAGTACTCAATTGGTGTCCGAGGACGCAGCACAGCGAACATCAAGCAGAGAAAAGACAACATCATCTCCTCCTCCGGAGGATAATCCTATCGGACAAGCGTTTAACTGGATTGGTTCACTGTTTGATCCGAACAAGGATAAGAAAAAGGACCAGAATGAAGATTCTTGTACAATTGAAGTAGAGAAAGCCATTGATCAAGACGAGGATACATCTAAAGCTGGAGCAATGGAAATTCTCAAGACAATACCAGTCAGCGATGATGAGGATTACAAAGCTTTCCATGCTTTTCTTGCCACTCCCAGCCCTCCTCTTGTTTCCGAGAAGCCTGCTACCTCTCCAAAACATACGGCATATGTTATTAAAGACTACTCAAGTTATGAGGAATTCCTAGCATTCCTTAAGTCCTAAGAGGAATATAATCGACTCGGAGTCAAGAAGTCCCCCCCCCCCCACTTGTTCACACTGTATATAAGCCACTAAGGCATAAAGGCCCTTGACCCTTTTCTCAAGTTTAAAGATTAAATGTAGTCCAGTTTACGTGTTTTAACAAATATTTTTTGGTAATATTATTATACATCATGTTGTCATCTCACCACCCTATGGGCTAATATGGTGAGATCTACAAAAAAAATAACTATCTTCTTTTTCACATTCTGAAACGCTTTTTGAGAGGGAGATGATTACCACCACCACCTTCACCATCACCACCACCATGCACACCTCCTCTTCCTCCCCTTCTCTTCTTTTCACGTAACCGTTCCAACTTCTCCATCAACTCTCTTTCCTCGTCATCATCCTCCTCCTCCGTCGTTTTCGATTCCGGTTCTTCTGCCCCTGCCAAACCAGCAGCTGCAGCTAGTACATCCATATTATTCATCTTGGCGGATGCTGGTGGTGCCACTGCTACGGATGTTGTTCTTGGTGCTGCTCTTGCCTCTAACATTCCGTGTTCTTCATTCCTGGTAATAATGGATTCATGCATTCGTTTGTTGTTATTATCAACATCAAACGGGTGCATCATCATAGGGGGGACACTTTTTGAAGCAACTAGTTGATGATATGATATGTTTCTGCCCGTAGTAGTGTTGTGATGAATTTGTGGATGATGAGTAGTATTGGTAGCAATATTATGATAATGTGACATGTATTGAGGAGGGATTTGATGATGATGATGATGTGTGGTGGGAGGTAATAGCGACGGTGTTATTCTCAGGAAGGCTGTTCGGAACGCGGCATTGTCCTTAACCGCCGCATTCTGTGCCGCCATGGCGTAGGCTGCCGATGGTGGTATTTGATGATGCCCACCGAATTGTTGTGGTGCCACGACAACGGGTGGTGGGTATGAAGGGGGAATCCCCCTGTGTAGGGGCATTAACTTGGCCAACTTGGGATTCCCGACGCCCTCCCAATTGCTGCCGTCGTTAAGTGTTGGAGGGAATGATGTAGCCCCTACCCCGTGGCGTTGAAGGAACGCCGACGGAAACCCGGCAGCAGCAGCCGATTCATTAATAATATTTTTACCATGAGCAGTCATGCCCTTCTGCATAGATACCATATTGGCCGAAATCAATTTCTTATCATTCTGTGACACCTCCGACGGCGGGGCCTTGGGTTTGGTCGGTTTGGGCTTCGCCGTAGGCATCACATCCTTCTGTGGTTTCATCTTACTATATTCCTTCATCTGATCCCGATATATCTGCCGTCCCTCCTCGGATAATTCCTCAAATATATCCTTGCCATATGGGTCAACATCCTTCCAACATGTCGTCATGAGTTTACCCAATTCGCTGAAGCCAATCCCCAGGGAGTTGGCCGACTTGCGGTGGCGACGTCGTCCGTTATTTTGAGGTAAAATTTTACCATTGAGGGCATCACGGACTTTATTACGGCGGCGGATATTAATTTCATTATTGGTGGGGCCGGGGGGAGGCTGTTGTTGTTGGGAGGATTGTTGCAACACTGCGTCATCAGCATCTTCTAACCCGACCGTTGCCGAGAGGATTTTGAGCACGTCTTCTTTGGTCGTTGAAATGTCGCTCGTCATTTCGAGAATTACGGCCCGTTTATACCGGTAGAAGAGGTTGAAGGAGCTTAGGGGACGTTTGGGCTTTTCCATCTTGTCAATTGTTAAAATGGTTAGGGGAGGGGGGGACCGTTAGTAAATATTATTATGGGAGGGGGCCTATGACTGTTGTTTTGGGAACCAGCAAAATCCGTGGTGAACGAAGAAGTCGCGGCAAACCGTGAGAAACTGTCGAAATGCTGAAATGCTATGCCCTAATAGTCTTGCGTGGTATCATGAGGTTTTAGTCATTACCTACCATCTCCATACTAATTCCTTCCGTAGGTTTTAGTTACGCATCTCCTGGGCAGAGGGAGTGTAAAAAGGGGGCGTTATTACGGATAAAGACACTTCGGACAAGTCATTTTTCTTAAAGAACACTTTGGAACACTCTAGAACATTAAATCATTCGAACGGCACTCACAACTTGGTCACTTGTCTTTGTAGGCTTTTGATGACGAATTGCCACGTCACAATACTGCGGGCAAAAAGAGGTAACCTTTGTCTCGCTCTCTTGGTTTTTTAGAGGAACCCTACAGATTTGACTCGACTCGAAACCTAAAACCAGCCACCAGCCCCCCAACTTTGCAACTTACCAAGGTACCTACCCTCCACGCCCTAGGTACAAACCTCAACATCAATGATATCATCTTGTCAAGTTTTTTTTGGAGGGGGGGGGGGGCTGTGCTTCAGAATTAGTAAGTAGTTGTAACTAACCTCTACTTATCGATAAATTATCCAGAGAGAGCCGATACAACTACAACTATTGCTAGCTATGCTTTCAGAGCCTGATTTCGGAGGAGCTTGGCCTCTGATTCGACCTGCCACATTTTGCAAGAGAAGGGTGGCAATATCCAGTCCTTCGATAAGTAAGTTGGCTATTGAGATTTCCTTCGTGAAGGAAGAGTGTATAGATGAAGTAAATTAAATGAAGTGCACCTAATGTTGTTGAGCTTGGTATAGTTTGACATGGTTAGCCGATGCCCTCTCTTCTAACAGTTACGTCGAGTCTCTGCACCTGAGTAAGAACGACATTGGTCCTGAAGGCGTAGAGGCACTGGCCGATTGCCTGTATCAAAATCTTCATATAGAACACATCGATTTAAAGCAGAATAGAATAGGCAGCCAAGGAGCCTGCGCTTTAGCTCGATGCTTGCAGCGCAACCATTCAGTGACATCACTAGATCTGCGAGACATTGGTATTGATGGCGAAGGAGCTGCATCGCTGCTGTATTTCATCTCCAAGAACACCACTCTCCACAGTATTGACTTGGAAGGTACGACATTCCAAGGTCTACCCTCTCTGAGATCGACCGAGCTCTGGAATCTAAAGCTACGGAATATATCTCCTTCTCCTTCCCATTGAAGAGTAGAGAAGAGGGACGAGAAGATGATATGTCATCTGATCATAGAAGTGGCATCTTCACGTTTGGCACGCTAGATGAGGAGATGCCTCGCTACTCCTCTCATCAAGAAGACCTTCCTCGCTACTCCTCTCCTGCAAAGAAACCAAGCGGATTCCCTATGCAGTCTGGGCATCAGAGTACCGGAATGAGAAGGGTCAGCACAGAGACGTCTTTATTTACTTTATCAAACTCACGAAGAAGTAGAAGAAGTAGCAAAAGCTGTAGGGAATTTGTTTCAGCTATCAAGAAAAAGTTGAAGCGTGTCGACCTAGAGTAATTGACTGGTCTGTTGCACTTCCTCCAGACGTCATTCGATAATATAATTGGCTTTCCTTCATCAAGATATATGGTGGTGCTAGAGACAGCTTAATAATTTTCTAGCACCCCAGCACAAGATTCAACCAAAATGTACAGTGTAAATAATAATTTGGATGAAGACTTTAAAGTTGTTTGTCTTACTAAGTAGAACTAGAACTAAGTGCGTAAGAATCGCCACTATTTGTTCCTCAAGTCTAAACTCAAATAATGTACTTCGAGCATATTCCAATTGAGCCAGCGAATGGTCCAAGAAACCGTCTCCAATCCGTAAGCTGTGGGCTACCTCTACAATGTCTTTTCATCGATCTTCTCATAGTTCAAAGCATTATACATCTCGGAGCTGACATTTACAAATTGGGCTAAGTAACCCAACTGCCTTTTGACTGAAGTGCGGACCTCATCTACGGCCAATTTTTCAATCACTACTATACTTGGTAGATTATTAGTTGTCCTGACGACATTAACACTTAGTAAGCGATAACGGCCTGACAACTTCCGAATTATTCTTGAAAGTTGTAAACCCCTTAAAACTAGCATGACAATCCTACCTTTGTCTTTTAGCACATACCTATCAGTCAAGAAAAGTAATTTAGGTCAAGGCATGAGAATTGTCCTAATGCAGGTAGAATTCACAAAAGTCAATTCATCAAAACTCAAAAGTAGTCTTACCAAGCATTCCGGAGGAAGATTTCATACATTGTCTGGAGATCCGTGACATTCTTAGACCCAGTGATCACGCCCCAGGGCAAATTGCTCACAATTGCATCAACACTTTCGTCTTCCAAATGTTTCTTAAAGTTGCGAGCATCACAGCAATGAAACTGGCATAAATCATCATTGAACCCCTCGGCCAAGGCATTTTCCCTTGCTCCGTTGGCGCTTCGTCTTGACACATCCATACCCATTACTGTTATGTTTTCGTTCCGGTACACATCTAATGCTTCCAACAGAATCGTACCACTACCACAAAAAGGATCAACGACTAGATCTCCACTCTTAATGTTAGCACAGCGGACCATAGCATAGGCCAGGTTTGTTTTAATCGTCACAGCATTACGAAATCTGAGAAAGTGACGCTGCTTCGACAAATCATCAACATTGATTTGTGTCCCAACAAACACTTTGGTAGCAACTACATCCACACGAATCTGAACGTCGAAATCACTCATTTTGGGTTTGATATGATCGTAGAACTCTGAAATGGCTCCGCCTATTTCGAATTCAAGTGATGTTCCATTGAATCCATGACCACTCCCAGTTCTATCACAGGTAACACGAAACGTACCCCCTTTCTCAAGCTCAACCAATGTTGGTATGCTAATTGCTCCGGATACCAACTTTTGTTTGTAGTATTGATAGAGCATCTCTCCATCGATGGATCCAATACCATCTACTTTCTTTTGTTCTTTGTCTTGCGGCTGTTCATCTGCATCTTCCTCCTTGCCATCGTCGTCAGGTAGCAAATCATTCAAATCAAAATGATCATGATACTTCAAGATATGATGAGCTGTGCGAAGTTGTAAAAGTGCATCCTCCATCTCAAGTCTATCTTCCTCGGCCAACTTTTCATTATTGGCGTAGTTTTGTTTGCGACAAATGGCCACATAGCCGGCGACCTCAAAAGGTCTAGCCAATACAGTATAAAGCTCAATATCCAACACCTCTTCTAACTCTGCCACACAGTAGCACTCTGCTCCAATGTTCGTTTTCACTGCATACTCAACAGTCAAATCATTATTATCTAAAGCGTAATCTTTGTAGAACTTTGCATTGTCACCAAACACTTGTGCTTCCAAATCTTCTTCATCATCGTGATGTTCTCCTTGAGTACCAGCACCAGTACCAACCTTCCAAGCTCCAGCAGTCGAATCTGTGGCACCCATTTCAGTAGAAATTTTTGTAATCCAGTGATCACGTCGTTCATGGTTCAATTCACCTTCTGTAGTTGCCAAATCCTTACTTGCTGCATTCACATCACTACTGTCATCAAACTCCTTACAACGAAAAGTTAAATTGATCCGTCCCTCCATAACCTCACTCTCTTTAGGGACCGAATGTAAGTATTTATACTGACAAACATTTTCCATAACAATCATAGATCCGTTGGTCATATCGACTGAAGATCTATCACGCCCTCCATCAGTTTTGGATCTAATTAGAAATTTTCTCGTAGCACCGAGAGATATTGAGGCAATGGGTGTAGAACGTCCAATTTCTTCACGGTCTGAATGCCATCCAATTCGTTGGGTGCCATTTTGGTAGTAGTTGAGGAGACAGATGTTGAATTTTACCGGCTTGGAACTGTCACAGCCATCGTTGTTGACTACTTTAGAATTGTACCATTCCTCAGCCTTGAGCTTTAGCTTGTGAACGATTGGTGGGAAGCCTACCAGTGGAGCACCCGGTGCATCTCTGTAGCGATAATCTCTCTCCTTTGCTTCCGCCTCATCATCATCACCATTATTCTCTTTATTTGGCACATCCATCATGAGAGTCACCCATCGATTAATCTTGGGTGTCTTCTCCCATGGTGTGTTATGAAGTAAATCCTTGTAGGCTTCATTGGCTTCCTCCTCGGTGAGAAAGGTAGGGTCGTGATAGACGCATGGAGTGCGTAATGGTAGGAGGTAATCTTCCATGTCGATTTGCTAGCTGAGTTGTGGAAGATGCAAGCGTAGTTGGTACATACTTGATTGGTGGGGTGTGAGTTATTTTTTGTTTTTTGCTTTTTTGAGTGGTGAAGAGGAAGAGAGAGAATGAGAGGTGGTGCTGGGTGTCAAGTTCAGGGAGTCCCAACTGAGAAAAATGGGCAAGGCGAGCGCGAGTCGGTCGAGAGTCGATCTTTTTGTAGCACAGCTGTCACAAGTCACAAGTCTCTCTGTCACAAAGACATTAAACTTCAGGAAGTTCCATCCACCGAAACACTGCCGAAACAGCTGCAAATAAGATTTGAAGACGACGTGTTAGTTGTGCACAACACAGCGCCACCAGCTCAGCGCTCAGCCACACACGCTCAGCGCCATGCACCTGCACAAAGCACTTCGCTGCAAACAGACACAGCACAGTAGAAATTAGATTTGCAACATCTCTCGCATCTCGCACTATTTTATTCACCTGATTTCACTATCACTAAGAAATTGCACAGCTACAACAACATCATCACCATGAATAATTCTCCGCCGCAACAGCAACAACTAGCACCTCCACCTCTCTCCTTGCCACCCTCCTTCTCCGCTTCCGCTG
>JALLBI010000585.1:0-12504 GCA_036940125.1 Mediolabrus comicus
GCTCAGAATATCTTGCAAAGTGTTCACCCAATATTTTAAAGCTAGTTATAATGCTAATGAAATGTATGAAGTTTACCCCCATTTATTCATTTTAGAGAGAGATTAATTGCGGTTTTTAGCCCTCTATCTTTGGAAGAAGCAAGCACGCACTCAAATTAATGTAAGTATGTAGGCACTCAGTAGCATGTGAACCAATTACTGAATTATGATGTTATGTTCAAAATTGTAATGAGGTCTTTTTCGCCGAGTTTTGCGGTGGTGCATTATTTGACACGGTAACTTCAGCTGATGTTGGTCCATGAGAGACATCATGATTTACTGGAGGCATTGGCATCGGTGCAGTTGGCTTATCATCGGCAGCAGGTCCAGAAATATAGGTTGGGATAATATCCCCCCACCAGCTGACCTTGTGCTTCCCTTCCTCGATAGCCTTATAGTCGCTAGCATCAAATTGAAGTAATGTAGCTAGAACTGGAAGAAGTGCTGTTCTTTCGCTTGATCCAGGTGGCTTGGCAAGGTATTGAACGACAATGCTCTTCAAATAGTCCATATTAACACCCTCCCGTCTATGAACTCGAGCCAAATCTTCGACCTGTTCTTCTTTCTTTTGTACAGCTATCTCAGCACTCGCAAGATCACCATCACCTGCTTCGAGCTTGGCTGTAAGACGCTCGATAAGTCTATCTCTAACCTCAATCTCAGCAGTTGCAGCTGTTTCCCGATTACTCTGCTGCGCCGCAAGCTCGAAAATACGTCTGTCACTTAACGAACCCTTGTCGACTTCAGTTTGAAGGTATTTATTCGTTTTGCGTAGTTCTGCACATTCCGACTCTCTTTCTTTGATCATCTTTTGTGCAGCAGCACTCTTCTTTTTCATTTGGTTCTGAAGGTTGTCCACTTGGGCTTGGAGCGATTTAATCAGTTTAGCCTTTTGGATGGAATCTTTTTCGGTATTCTGTTGAGCTGACGCTGCTGACTTTTCAGCTTTACTTTGTGCTTCTCTTTGAGCCACTAATGCTTTCTCAAGATCTCCTTTCATTGTTTCGAGTTCCTCGTCTTTCTGGCTCAAGTCATATGCTGTCGCCTCAAGTTTTGCTTTGGTATCGCTTAGCGAATCATTCAAGTCGGCCACTTGCTCTTCAAGCATGCCAACCAAGGCAGTCCTCTGACCGTGTTTCTTCTCATTGGAGTCCTGTTCTTGTTTTAACTTTGCCAGAGCACCATTTGCCTTGGTTTGTTCTAATTTCAGGAGGTTGTTTTCTTGTCGAAGAGTATTCAGCTCAGACTCTGCATTCTTATACTTCGACAAGAGCTTCGCTGAACGTTCAAGCTTCTCTTCCATATCCTTTTTATCCTCTGCCAGCGTTGAAAGATTCAAGGTGAGAGCCTTCAACTTGCCGGATAATTCTTCATTCTTGTTTGAGAGAGAGTTGTTGGTAGTTTTGATTTGGTTTATCTCACTTTCCAGAGTCTCTTGGGCTTTCAACATTTCGTTGGCATTCGATGACGCCGCATTCGTCGATTCTTTGATCTTTGTCTTCAGTGATTCTATCTGATCTAACATCTTCTTCTCTTTTGCAGCGCGATCCCGTAGAGCATTCTGCATTGCTTCTCCATCCGATTTTGATGCGGCCACTTCATTAGTAAGTGACTCGATCTTCATTTTGTGTTCTTCGGCTTCGCCCTCCATTTTCTTTAGATAAGATTCGTTCTCATCTTTCATCGTTTTGAACTTGCCCTCATAGAATGCCTTCAGATCATCGGCATATTTTGCCATCTTTGCTTGGTTAGCTTCACTCGCCTTTTTATGGTCCTCTTCCATTTTCGATAATGCAGCTCCGTGTTGTTCCTTAAGTTGCGAAACCTCAGCGTCATGATCATCCTTATTCGATGCAGATGACTTCAATTCTTCAAGCTCTCTCAGCGTAGCCTCTTTTGCCGCGATAGTCTTGTCCAAGTTTTCTCGCATGTCTTCGGCCTCCTTCTTCGCCTGATCTGCGGAAGATTTTAGAGAGTTAACTTCTGCCTTGAGCGAAGCTAGCGCTTCCTCCTTTCCTTCCTCGGCATCGGCCAGAGCCTTCTTCTTGTCTTCATTGAGAGACTGCACTTTTTCAGCAGCTGCCTTCTTGATTTTGTTGGCTAGTTGTAGCGCCTTTGCAGTCTTTTCTTCGGCAGATTTGAGATCCGCTCGAAGTTGTTCCACCTCTTTATCTTTTGCCTCGATTTCTGAGTTATTTTCACCCATCTCCTTCATTTTCGCTTCCAAGTCGTTTATCTTGGCTTCATACTCTGATGTTAAAGTAGACCGCAGAGTCTCAATTTCATTTTTATGGGATATTGCCAGTTGCTCCAATTGCTCTGATTGTGAAGAGTGCGCTGTTGCAGTCATCTCTGCCTTTATTTTCTCTAATTCAGCTGCGTGTGTCTCTCTCAACTTATTAGTGACACTTTCTAGCTCAGATGCATGACGCGCAGCAGCTTCAGAATTCACACGCTCTTCAAGCTCGGAATGAAGTTTCTGTAACTCATTATTGTGTGACTCAATGAGCTCTGCAATCTTCTTTTCCATCTCAAGTGTTGAAGCTTCCGATTCGGTGCGTATACGACTTACTTCCTCCTTGTGTGAAGCTACCAATTGATCGAGCTGTTCAGATTGTGATGTGTTTGCCGCAACCAACATCTCTGATTTGACTTTCTCCATCTCTGCTGCGTGGTTCTCTTTCATTTCGGATGTAATACGTTCGATCTCAGCAGAATTGCGCTCTGTGAACTCAGATTCTATACGATTCAGATCTTCCGCAGCAATTGCTTTCATTTCATCGCGAATAGATTGGGTGCTTATTTCGTGTGATGAAGTCAACTCTTCAATCTGCTTTGCCATCGATAATTGCAAGTCGTTTAATTCCTTCTTCGACTGTTCTGCGACTGACCTCAAAGAATCAACTTCTGCTTGCAGAGTCGACACTGCTTCCTCCTTTGTCTTTTCAGCCTCAGCTATGGCCTTTGACTTGTCTTCATTGAGGGCCTGGACTTTTTCAGCAGCAGCCTTTTTTATTTTGTTAGCAAGTTGCAAAGCCTTGGCTGCCTTCTCATCAGAGGCCACCAGGTCCGCCCGGAGTCTTTCGAGTTCTGTGTTCTTTGCGTCATTTTCACTCGAAGCTTCGCCAAGTTCCTTTATCGTCTGTTCTAAACCACTAATCTTGGCTTCATATTCCGATGTTAAAGTAGAACGGAGGCTCTCTATTTCCTCTTTGTGGGAAGCTGTGAGTTTCTCTACCTGCTCTGATTGAGATGATTTGGCCAGTGCCATCGTTTCTGACTTGACCTTCTCAATATCTGCAACGTGACTCTCCTTTAGTTGGTTCAGTGCTGACTCGACTACAGATAAATGCTCTTGCTCGGCCTCTGCACGGACACGTTCAAGCTCAGTCGCCGCTGAAGCCTTTAGACTTTCTAACTCAGCCTTATGCGCTGTTGTAAGCTCCTCAATCTTCGAGTCTATTGCCTGCGAAGATGATGCCTCCATATCAGAGCGCAGGCGATCTATTTCCTCCTTATGCGAGGCAGCAAGCTGTTCAAGTTGCTCAGATTGGGATGAATTAGCCATCGTTAACACCTCTGACTTGATCTTTTCAATCTCTGCTGCATGACTTTCCTTAAGTGATTCAATAACGGATTCACGCTCCTGTTTTGCTTCAGCACGGACACTGTCAAGCTCAGCTGTTGACAAGGATTGCATCTCGGCTCTCAGACTTTCTAGCTCGGCAGTGTGGGATGACGTGAGTTCTTCAACCTTCTTGTCAATGGTCTCAGATGATGAGGCTTCCAGCTCAGAACGGAGCCGCTCTAGCTCTTCCTTATGCGATGTAGTGAGCTGTTCTATCTGATCTGATTGCGCTGAGTTGATAGCCATCATGTCCGACTTGACTTTCTCAATCTCTGCTGCATGATCACCTTTCAATGCGTTCATTTCCGCCTCAATAGCTGATGCGTGCTCCTGTTCTGCTTCCGCACGGACACGTTCAAGCTCTTCTGCCGCTGATGATTGCAGCTCGGAACGAACATTTTGCAACTCAGCAGCATGGACTGATGCCATCTCCTCAACCTTCTTTTCAACTGCTTGCGATGACGACGCCTCCCACTCAGAGCGCAACCGCTCTATCTCTTCCTTGTGTGAGGCCACCAACTGCTCTAGCTGTTCTGATTGGGATGAGTTGGCCGTCGCCAACATCTCCGCCTTTACTTTCTCAATCTCTGCTGCATGACTCTCTTTTAATTGATTAGACACTGACACAACTGCAGATTCACGCTCCTGCTCTGCCTCAGCACGGACACGATCAACCTCCACTGCCACCGAGGATTGCAACTCGGCTCTCAGACTTTCTAGCTCCGCAGAGTGGGATGACGTCAGCTCTTCGACCTTCTTCTCAATTGCTTGCGATGACGACGCCTCCAGATCAGAGCGCAGGCGATCTATTTCCTCCTTATGCGAGGCAGCAAGCTGCTCTAGCTGTTCTGATTGTGATGAGTTGGCCATCGCCAACATCTCCGACTTGACATTCTCAATCTCTGCTGCATGACTCTCTTTTAATTGATTTGACACTGACTCAACTGCAGATACACGCTCCTGCTCTGCTTCGGCACGGACACGTTCGAGCTCTGCTGCTGCTGAAGACTCCAACTCTGACCGAAGATTCTGCAGTTCGGTTGCGTGGGATGATGTCAGCTCTTCGACCTTCCTTTGAACTGCCTCCGATGATGAGACTTCCAGATCAGAGCGCAAGCTATTTAATTCCTCCTGATGCGAGGCAGCAAGCTGCTCTAGCTGCTCTGATTGTGATGAGTTGGCCATCGCCAACATCTCCGACTTGACCTTCTCCATCTCTGCTGCATGACTTTCCTTCAGCTGATTTGACACTGACTCAACCAAAGATACACGCTCCTGCTCTGCCTCGGCACGGACACGTTCAAGCTCTGCTGCTGCTGAAGACTCCAACTCTGACCGAAGATTCTGTACTTCGGCTGTGTGGGATGACGTCAGCTCTTCGACCTTCTTCTCGATTGCTTGCGATGACGAGGCTTCCAGGTCGGACCTTAACCGGTTTAATTCTTCCTGATGCGAGGCAGCAAGCTGTTCAAGTTGCTCAGATTGTGATGAATTGGCCATCGCTAACATCTCCGACTTGACCTTTTCCATCTCAGCTGCATGACTTTCCTTCAGCTGATTGGAAACTGATTCAATAACAGATGCACGCTCCTGCTCTGCCTCGGCACGGACACGTTCCACCTCGCTAGTGACAGAAGCCTGAAGTTCATTCCTCAATTGCTCCAATTCCTCTGAATGTTTCAATTGTTGTTCCTCACGTAATTTCTCCACTTCGGCGTTATACCTTGCAGACTCTCCCGATCGAACATTCTCCAACTCTTTTTCATTAGTCAATTTCAATTCATCAATTTCTGTCGTATACTTGGTAATCAAATCATTCCGTTCATCCTCGTGGGATTTCTGTAATTCGGATAATGCCTCTGCATGACTCGACTCCAATGAGGAAGTCAATTCCGCAGATGTTGAATTAATAGCCTCCATTTTAGCACTCATAACTGCCTCCGACAGTTTCTCATTAGCATCATCATTCAATTCCGAACGTAGACGTTCCATTGCCTCTTCGTGTTCCTCCTTGGCATTAATTTTCATTTCCTCTAATTCAAGTTGAGATTTTTCGTATGCCTTTTGTAATTCCATTTCGAGTGTAGTCTTGATTTGTTCCTCGTGCTTTTGCTGTAGCTCCTCCGTAACACGTTCCAATTCTGCCTTGTGGAGGGGCTGTAATTCTGCAAGAGAAGTTTCCAATTCTTTGATGCGGTTATCCTTCTCGACCAAAACTTCCGGTGGCACTGTCACTGCTACTGCACCACCATCATCACCATCACTACCACCCCCTTCCTTCTCTTTCATCGCCAACAAGGCATTCTTGGCATCCTCCGCCTCCTTGGCATTCTTCGCCGCCTCCTCCCTTGCATTCTTCAATTCTACCGCCACCCGCTCCTTAAATTGACCAACCTTCTCAAGATGACCCTTAAACTTGGCCTTTAATGCATGATTCTCCTGTTGTAATTTTTTAATCGCCTCATCATTGTTGGTACTATTACTAACACTTGTACCACCCCCACCTTCTCCTCCGCCTCCTTCTTCAGTAGTAGGAGGGGTAGCAAATCCCCCATCCCTCCTAACATTTTCCAATGCCTCCTTCATATCCTCCCTCATCCTTTGTATTTCCACATTCTTCTCTTCCGTAACTTGCTTACGAACTTTTTCCAACTCGGCCTGTGATTGCATAGTGATTACCTTGTATTCATTCTGAATATGTTGTAGATTTAATTGATGACGTTCATCGGAGGCACGCCATGCCATTTGTAGTATTAGTACCTCATCAGGCTGTTGTTGCTGCCCGTCACCATTATTATTAGTACCATCAATCCCCTGCTTCTTTGATTGAATAACCTCCTCCATCTTACGTCTAGCCTCATCATAATCAACCTCATCTAATATTTCATTTTTAATTAAATGTAATAATCGATCATGTTGTGTTTCAGATTGTTTCACTTTGTCAGCTAATTGGAGACGTGCGTTGGATAATGCCTTGACACGTGTATTCATTTTTTTGAGTATTTCGAGTAATTCTTCTTTGGATACATCATCTGGTGACCGTGCGGCAAGTGGTGTTGTTGTTGTTGCGGGTGTTTTTGGATCATCTGTGTTGTCGGCGTTGCGTGGAGGTGTCCTTGGTGGGAGTTGCTGCTGCTCGGTGACACTGCCATTTAATTTTCCAGATGCTGCCGCCGTTTGAATTCGAGACATTAAGCTTCTTCCACCAAACCCACCACCTCCCTGCTGTTGCTGCTGTTGTTGTGCTTCCTGCTGAGCAGCCACGGCCGCCGCCTGCTGTGCCTTTAATTTTTCTTCCACCTGATTCCCCATCTCTTTGGCCTTGTCGGCCATTTCCTTGAGACCGGCAAATCCCCATCCACCACTCCCGGAGGATGATTTTTTGGGTGGATCATCGTTATTGTTGTTGGACGACATAATTGTATGCTATGCTATGGTTGACCTAATGACTCCGGTCTCAAATCCGAGAGTGGATAAATTAATATCTAAAAATGAGTTACAATGGCTTTTTTGTAAGTAGCCCCCCCTTTCTAATCGGCGGGCCAGCAGGTCAAATGCAGTCAGATTTCAATCAACCACTACTACGGCTGTCCACTAATGCTACAGCGGCCGGGATGGCTTTATCTCCTAGTAAGCTCTATCCTCTACTAGTAGAGTTCCGGCCGTCATTTTGAAAAAGAGTTTTATTTTTGGAGAATGGGTCAATTAATGTGGACTCCCAGAATTGAGTATCGTAGGGGCAATAAAAAGGGCATGAAGACGTGCTGTCCGAATTCGGTCACAGTGGACTCTGCATACCCCTTTTGATACCATACCCTTGCACACTGAATCCAAACTTCCACGCCAAACGCCAAGTACCATAGTCAAAAACCCAACTACTACTAGCTAACTCTGTTATCACTACGCTCGATCGTTCGCCACAATAATGACACTCAAACGACTTGTGTCGGCCGCCGCCGCTACTCTACTCCTCCTTCTCCATCAGGCTGATAATGTGACGTCCTTTTCGCTGCCAGCAGCATCGCTAACTTCATCAAAAAGAACTCATCACCACCACCATCCAGCCATTGCGAACCCCACAAAATCAACATCATCATCACTCCAAGCCATCAACCTTCCCTCATGGACATACTACTCTCTAGCCCATGTTATCGGCGGTACAACCGGCACTCCCATAGTTATTAGTGGAACAAAGAAGGGTTCATGGTTTGATCGTATACCTAAACCGTCAATTAACCCGCCCAACTTTGTTTTTGGTCCGGTATGGACACTCCTTTATTCATTAATGGGAGTCTCAGTTTCCAGAATTGTCAAATCAACATCTTCTACATCTTCATCGATGGTATTAAAATTGTGGTATATTCACTACGCACTCAATTTAATCTGGGCACCTATATTCTTTGGATATCAAAAATTTCGTTTGGGATTAATAATCTCAATTTTACTCGTGGTGTCACTTGGATTAATAATGCCATTGTATCATGCTATTGATCCAATTTCGGCATATTTGCAAGTGCCATATTTATGTTGGTTGATCTTTGCTACTGTATTGAATTATCAATTTTGTAAATTGAACCCAATGGATGAGAATGACGGTAAGAAGAATGAGGCAATGAGACAGGCGGAATTGTGTAAGGATGGTAAGGCGGTTTATAATGATGTTATGTTGCAGAATGATTTGAGGGGGTTGCAGAAGGATGCTGCTAGGTATGCTGGGTTATAAAAAGAACTCGCAGGAATTTTATGATGGAGAGAGGGGGGTATGTGTTTGTGACTGTGTTTGACCTTTACTTAGAGCTCTAAAGAGAGGGAGACTGGCGTGATGGACTTCTTGCTGGAGGGAACTAAGAAGCAAGAGAACGCATTATTCGTAGCAAATAAATGATTTTAATTACATAGAGTCCTGAAGTAAAGAGAGCCTTCCCTTTATCTTCTAATTGCAAGTAGAGAGATATCACATCATCTCTACAAAAGAGAGGCCCTTTCGTAAGCTCTCTCGGCGGAACCTTATTGTCCAAGTCAAACGGTATAACGACCTGGATTTCTAACAAACGTCAAACAAATATTCTTCTATTCCCTATCCTCTTCTATCTCCCCTAATTGACAACTTACAACACGAGTGTCTCGTTTTTCTATCTCCGCACACACACTCTCTCTCTCTCTCTCTCTCTCTGTTTCTCTTACTATTTGGCATGCTTGGAATTATTAATGTTCTTCCATCGCAATGCACTCTCACCGATGGCCTCGACAATTTCAGCGGCAGCATCGGGAGCACCGCACTTGTGTGCATTGGCACTCAAATGTTTCAATTTTTGCTCATCGGTCAACCAGCTTGCAACTACGTCCGAAATACCTTGAGGGTCGGAATCTGAAACGAATGTACCAAATTCACCCTGTACGACGTAGTCGACATTACCCTCCTCTTGACCGGGCAGGAAGCTGGTTAGCATTACAGGAAGGGAGAGTGATGCGGCTTCGGCGATGGTGCCCGGTCCAGCCTTGCTAACAAGAACATCGGCAGCAACCATGTACTCGGCCATATTGGTAATAAAACCAAGTCCCATGACCTTCACTCCACTGTCCACCAAACTATTCTGGGCCTTAAGTTCAGTATCAAACTCCGAAGAGCTGACTGTGGTGGCAGTAGCTGGGGGAGGGTTCTTCTCTTCAGATTCTTCTCCCGACTTCGATTCCAACGTTCCCAATAAGGATGACATATGGTAGGCATCACCTTCTTTCTGTTCCACTTCTACGCCATCTTCGCCAACAGTGGGAGACTCACTCCTCGATCCAGGCAAACTAGTCGCATGATCAAATGGAGCACCACTCTCCTTGGTAGGACTAAACGCATCTTGTGGACTACCCGTCAAACTCCCCAACAATGATGGACTACTAATAATTCGTTTCAAATGTCCCGCAACTCCCCCACCCCCTCTGCTCTCCCCCACAATACCAATCCCACCACCAATACATCCTGCATCACTCAATAATCCAATACAACTATCAAAATCGGCACCCCGATTACGTGCCACCACATACTTCTCATGCAACCCATCCCAATCACGATTCTCCAACGATTCACGTAGCTTCTCATTACGTCCACAAACAACCAATATCAATGCTTCAATATTCCGTTCCACAAATTGCAAATACAACCCATCCACAATATTAGATAGTCGTCCACACCCCTCACCCCCGCCCATAACCAAGACACATTTACGTCCTTTGTACTCCCCCAACCCCAAACTTTCACGAACACTCCCCTGATACTCCCTCCCACCATCTGTATGACGTTCACCCATATTCATAGCCTGCACAGCAAAATCATGTCGAATGGGTAATCCACTCATAATAATTTTATCCTCCGGAACTTTACCACGTTGCATTGCCAACGCCTTAATAGCATCCGACGCAACAAATAATTTTTCAACACCATTGGCAAACCACATGGAATGTGCACTCCCAAGATCAGTACAAACAGTAAAAATTGGTAAATGTTTCCCAGTCTCCTTGGTAATATTTGAACATGCCAATACCGGCACATTCGTCATTAACGGGTGGACCGATACCACGACATCAGGAGCCTTCTCCATAATACGTTTACGTACCGCACGTTCCATGGCACTTTTCATATGCACATCGGCCAACATTTCATAGGCACGTGTGTTGGATACACTATATACCAATTTCCATTGTTGAGGATGTGCGCTTAAATGTTTATATGATTTAACGAGCATATTGTACGGTGGAGGACCGTCGAGTTGTACTATATCACATAATTCATATGTTGATCCGGGGAATAGATTTTGGAATTGTTGTGCTAGGGAAGTGGCGGAGGCACGATGTCCACCGCCGGTGTCGGAGGAGAGGAAGAGGACTTTGAGTGAACGATTGTTGGTGGTGGAAGTGGTTGAGTCGGCGGGAACACGTGATTCCTCTTCAGTAGTGGAAGCCGTAGTGGTGCTGTTGTTGTTATTATTATTATCACCGCTATCATCACTCCCACTCCATTCAGCAGCTCCTCCTCCTTTGGATGAAGAGGAAAGTCGATCCATAATTCGATTCATTATCGGTTGCTTCGTTTGTGTAGTATTACTAATTAGTATTTCTTGTGCGTCGTCGTCTTTGTCTTGTAATTCTGGTGCTGTTGAACCAAAAAATAAACGAGCGGTGGGCGGCATTGCTCTCTCTATCTCAACTGTCGTCACCTAATAATTTATATTGCTAGCGGACGAGAAGAGCAGTCTTGCCTCTCTCTTGGCTGTGAGTTTTNCTAATAATTTATATTGCTAGCGGACGAGAAGAGCAGTCTTGCCTCTCTCTTGGCTTGTGAGTTTTGTACTGTGAGTTCAATTGTGATGAGGTTTTGTTCTTTGTCGGCGTTGCTGTGCTGTAGTATGGTACTCCTCTATCAAGAATAGAGTCGTTAGTTTTTCTTTTTTTTTTTTGAATTTTGATTGTGTTGTGTGTTGTCTGCGTGTTGAATCTTCTTTTGTAACATTTCGGAATTTTGGAATCTTCGTCACAGTCACAAGTCACTAGTCCATAATTTGGCGCGAACATGCGTTGTTGGTATGTAATAGAGGAGGTGTGCACCTGTCACAGTCTCTCGTAGGACATCAAGGTTTTACGTGAAGGAATTAGTATGTGAGTTGAACCGGCACTCAACATCAATAAACTTCCCGAAGATCTGATGAAGATCTTCTTCCACCATATCTTTTGAACTTGCTGGTAATATGGCAGTGTTGCGCTCTCAGCGACACCAAGCAGCGGCTACCTAGCTCTCAATCAGGCGCTGACACGCTCTCTAGAGAGCACATCACACTAAGCACTTCGCTGCAAACAGATACAACATTGTATCAATTAGATTTGCAACATCTCTCGCACTATTATTTCACCTGATTTCACTATTACTATATATTGCTAGAAATTGCACAGCTACATCATCATGGTGACGCAACAACAACTAGCACCTCCACCTCTCTCCTTGCCACCCTCCTTCTCCGCTTCCGCTGCCGGCCCATACATGGGAGCGGCAATGTTTGATGATGCAGCAGAATATGAAACCGCATCCATCGCTTCAGACTCCACCGTCTCAACAATCATGACAACAAGTGAGGTTGCCGATGATATTGCAGTTGCAGAGTTTGAGTTTGAACATCCTGATACGAAATGTTTCAAGAATCATTATGAGAGTAGTTATTATCTTGGCCACCGCGGCGGATATAGTATTCACCCTGCTAAGGCTCATATATTGATTGAAAACCTCCCCTTCCTCACTGATCCAACACACGAGCTACAGGAGACCACTCCTCCTCCCCAGGATGAGGATCCTTGGCAGCAGCAGCAACAACAGCAACAGCAACAGCAGCCGACCTACCACTCACTTCAAACCTTCGATGTTCCATTCGACTGTGTTGATGAGTCGGCTCACCCTCTGTCATTTCTGAATGGCCCAGGTCCATTGAGTAGGGGAGATGCGCTCCCAACTACTTTCAAGACTACTACAACCTTGAATAATAAAAGGCCTTTTGCCTATTCTGTTGCATATGCTCCGGTTGTGCACACTCCAGCTGCCGCCAAACGTGCACATGTCTCTGGATACTCATCCGCCCAACAAGGAGAAGGGCAAGGACAAGGACAATCAATTCAAGCATACCAGTCGACTTTTACCAGTGTTCCAAATCCTCTCCAACCCAGGAATGTTCAACGGAAGATGGACGAGGGTTGTGGCCGCCGTGTCTCTCCCTCTCTCCCTCTCTGATCACGTATGGTGGTCACACCTCTATACCATTCAAGAGATTTGGCTAAACTTGCTCTCCAAGTGATTTTGATTG